>VYZU01010911.1:0-21172 GCA_013401355.1 Ceyx cyanopectus
AAAAAAAAAAGAGTACTTGGACAGAGATGTCTTTGTAATATAGACATATTTACATAAGAAAAAAAAAGTAAATATCTCTATCCTAGCTACACTTACAGTATTCTGAAAAGTTGATCCAAGAAATGGTGGAGAAGGAGGTAGTCATAAATTATTTTATTTCATTTGAATTTAAAAATTAAAGGACAGGATTTATAGATGTACTATCACATCTTTGTCCCCATTTACTGACTAATGTACATGGTGTAGTGAGGGACTGAAACTGTGCTTCTTCCCTGGGGTCCCCAGCCTGCACGCACACTTATCTTTAGCCACGTAAATATATTCCACTTGGTTAAGTGGAACAATGCCTGTGCATTAAACTGTGTTGCTAAGTATCTCAGGATTAATTATATACTCAACTATAAACCAGGAACAGAGCATCGAAAGTCCATGAGAAACAACTGTTCTTTATTATGCAATATTATAACACAACGTCTAATCTCTGTTGAAAATTGCTGGATCTATTCTTCACAAACAAATTTGGACTGAAATTGTCATCTTTCATGCAGTAATGTTTTCAGTTGGTTACCACGGCTCCATTATAACAAAATTCATCCTTACAGTACACATATTAATCTAATGGCAAGATGGATAGTGTGGTAATTGCTCTTCCAGTAAAAATTAAACTATAAAGTGTCCTCAGGACAGGAAATACTTTCCAATATAATTTATTTACTGTTGGTCACCTAATGTTTCACATTACTACATCAAAAATTCAAAAGTGCAGGTAAAAATGCTGTTTGTTGATAGACACATCAGATATTTAACAGATAACCATTTTACAGGTATTCTAAATATAATCATCCACTATGAAAATTCTGACATGTTTTTGTTGTTTCTTCTTTTTCCCCTCGCAAATAAAACTAATTTCACATCTGGTTTTGATACAATACTGTAACAGAATAGAAAACTAATATGGTAGAAATGTTAACGATACTGCCAGCAGTAGCACAGAAAACATTAAAAGATTTCATTGAGTTTAACAATTACTTAAAGCAGTTTTGGAATAAGCAGGATACTTCTCTTTACACACTTTCCTTATTGTATTAATGTTTGACAAGCAAAGACACAAAGCGTTTCACAGAGCAGTTCTTCTTGTGTAATTTCTTCCATATGTTAACATACATAACGTGAAGCTGTTTCAGCTCTTACAGTCTTGGATCTTTTTAGTGAAACATTATCACAGATTAAGACTTTTCTCTGCAAGACAGAAAAGAACTTGCTGACTCTGCAATGGGAGACAAACTCAATATATCAACAAGAAACAAAACTGTGTGCAGATATGCACAATTTGTATCCTTCCCCATGTCCGATGGAGATATTCTGGACTCCACGATTATTTTTAGATATCATTAACCAATTAAAATGATATAAGACGAATAAACCCAAAATAGAGGATTTGGCAATATCTCATGACCACTACTGTGCTCACAGCAGATATCTTAATCTTCAAAGTCTAGCCAACTGGCAAGTAGACAATAGAAACTACTCTCTGATTTACAAAGAAATCTGTATCAGCTACTGAGCCAAGAAGTACTTTAACTGCTGCTACGCTTGTTTCGTACAGATATCTGCAATTCCTAAGTAATTTGGCATGCAACCAAAGAGCCATAGCCACTCTTCTTGAAAATTAGACTTGCACACGTTTATAATGAGCACAAAACAAACCACACATACTTAAATTGCAAATGAAATAATAATCTGGACACTGTGGAGTGGGATTTATGTTGAGCTAGCAGCTCAAACGGAAATTCCACGGTGTCCTTTATCACTGTTGTTTTGACCCGTGTTAACCAATGACTTGCCTGTTCTTCTGGAAGCACAGCCATCCTTCAAACACTGTATTAAAATTCCCAGAAGTTACTCGCAAGGGATGCTGAAGGCAGTTGCAGCACATGCTATCCCAACACGTGGGACCAGGTTACAACCAGCAACTGAAGATGCCACAATGCAGAGGGATGTTGAAATCACAGAGCAGTTTCTGAGGGATCCATACCACTTATTTCCTGCTTTCTACATTTTCCTACAGCCCAAGGACGTATTTGTTCTGTCCAGGACTGTTGGTGTGTACTAAAAGCAGCCAAGGACTGATAGATGTAAGCCTGAGTATCTTTGAATGTCAAAAATGGCACAGAGTTTGACCTAAGTTCTTGAAAACGCTCCAATCAGTTCAACTTGAATTCAGTTGAATCAAATTGGATACAACAGTATTCTACTTTGCAACTTGATATTTGTGAATTTTTAGGGCCATAACATATTTTAAAGCAATATGCTGAATGTTTTGTTACCATGTGCAAGGAATACGTTTACTATTTATGGCCCTCCAATGCAGAACTTTCATACTGTTTATCATCTTTTGGGTGAGATTGCCATTATGGCATTCTAAAAGCCATCCATACATGGGTGTCACTCTATACCAATATGTCTTTAAGATTATAATTTTTTGCTCATATGTTTATTTTACATACATCTTCATCTATACATATATACAAAGAGTAAACCCACACCCACATACTTTCATATAGATTGAAAAAAATAAAGTTACTTACTTTCTGTAAAGGTGGTAGGAAGTTACAACAGCCAGCAACATAGAAAAGAGAAAAAAAACCAACTAATTAGCTTTCCAATATAAAATTTGTTAATAGAATTTGAGCATTTAAAAGGCATCAGACACGTCAATGTTTGACAAATGCTCTTTCCTAGAATCACTGCAATATGGTGGTATTCAGCACACCCTTCCAAATATAATCACAAAATTCCTGTACATTACCAAAGCAAGCTTCTCACCCCAACTCCCCCAGTCAAGTATCTCCAATATTTTGCGATTCTGGGCTCCCTCTACTGGTCACGCAGCCAGTGTTACTGAAACTCAAATGCCAGGCTACAGTTCACACACAAAGGTCTGCAAAAACATGTAGAGGAAGTACAGATTCCAGTTACTTTCTCCCGTGTCACCCTCCCCCAAACCCTACAAAAAACTGTAAAAACACTACTTATTTTTCACACAGTTTTGTCAAAAAAAACACACCAACCTTGAAAACATCTATGTTATACTTTTAATTTTAACAGTCTTTGCAAGTCTGCTTGCCAAGAGAAAAATCACGTAGGTAAAAAAAAATAAAAGTAAATATGGAAAATAAAGTAATTGCTGCCAACCTGTCCAGACACAACAGTGTGGCAGAGAATGGAAGTTTCCTGACACTATGCAGAAAAGACACCTTGGGTCCTGAGTGGACATCATTTCAGCCCCTCGCCCCCTGCCCATAGCACAGCCCACTGGCAGAATTTCCCAGGGCTCCTGGCACGTTCCAGTTGAATGGTGGCTGCTGTAAGAGGAGCTTTAGCTACTGTACATGTGATCAGTATTTATTTGTTTCAAATCATCTGGTCGTTTTATACAGAGCCATGAATAGTCACAAGGGAGCAACAATTTTTACTCAGTACTGGAGACAAAGTAAAAACAAAAGGCTTCAGAATGAATTTCTAAACCTGATATACAGAATAAAATCTGTTTATAACACATGAAAGTTATGCTGGTTTTGGAGTACACAAGAGTGGTCACAGATAAAGAAAACAAAACACATGTGGGAAGGTTGTAGAAACCACATTTGTGTGGTCCAGAAAACAGAAAAGAAGGTATAATTGTAATTTTTCAGAAAAATGTAAAAGTCAAAGGAGATAAATGTGGCCACTGGGAAAGAAAACAAAAGTTCACAGGTAGTCAAAAAGTGTGAATGTAGCTATTGAAGTTTTAATCAACACTAGAACAGAGCAGAGAAGTTTGTAGAATGACCTTCATCAGAACATAACACACACACACACACACACACACACACACCCCAGTCCTGCCTGGTACATATATATACTGGAACCTGCTCCAGCATATAGCATTTGTATCGAATAACCTCTTGAGCATGTGTCCAGCACTGCATCCTAGGCTTCTTTATCTCTTTAATAAATAGAATTTTTGTTTAAGCCTGAAGTTAACCATATACCCTAAGCATATATTTTCCAACATGCACATCAGCCAAAAATGCTGGAGAAGTGACTCCATGTGCACTACTTGATGAAGTGTTTCACAGACCAGCACCTGCAGGGCTGGATACCCAGTGTGAAGAAGCCGAAGAAGCAGATTTCTCTCAGTCTTCAAGGAGCTGTTTTGCAAACCCGCAGCTTTGCCAGCAAAACGTCCCACCTTGCCTTACAAGATAGTGGCTGTGAGTTAGCTGGATGGTGACACACAAAAACAGCAGGAACCTGAGCAGCTGTCATCAAGGAGATGGCTGTTCTGTACAGCAGGATGACAAGTGAACTGCTATTGACTGCTCTCCTTTCTCCATGGATCCTGGAGAGAAAGGACCTGGAGAGAGCCTGCACCAGTGTGGACTTCCCACAGAGTCACAGTCTCGTTCAGGTTTATCCCGAACTCACTGCTCTGACATGGGGTTGGTTCTCCATGAGCTGCAGGTGGATATCTGCTCCAGTGTGGACCTCCATGGGCTGGAGGGGAATTGCTGCTCCAGTGCCTGGAGCACCTCCTCCACCTCCTTCCTCACCAACCCTGGAGCCTGCAGAGCTGGTTTACATATTCTCACTCTCCAGCTGCAGTTGCTCTTGCACAGGAACTTTTCACCCCTCATAAAAACGTTATCCCAGAGGCACCACCACTGCTGCTGATGGGCTCAGACTGGCCAGTGGCAGGTCTGTCTTGGAGCCATCCAGCACTGGCTCTATCAAACACAGGAGAAGCTTTTGGCAGCTTCTAACAGAAGCCACCCCTGTAGCCACCCCTGCTACCAAAACCTTGCCATGCAAATCCAGTACACTCAGGAAGACCACAAGCAGCACATTTGCTTTCTCATCTAATGCTAAATGAAGACTACGTGTTCCAGGTAAAATTCCATTCAGAGCCATCCTTCTTTTGATAGACAGCAAAATCATGGACTAAAGAAGTTAATCAAAACTAAACCAATCTAATTTATCAAACAGAAATCTTGATTTGAGCAGTCAATTTAAATCTTGCTTTTGATTTTTTTTCCATTTATTTTCCTATTGCAAGGTTAATTTGTTATTGCTTGAAATGATTAAAATACCTCAATCAGCAAATAAATAGAGCTCTAATGTAATATTACTTTTTGCTCATCAGAAGATTATAAATTAATTCAGCAATTATCTAACTTAAGAGAAATTAATCTAGGTTGTACTTTCTGATGTTAAAATAGCAGTGACAGCTTATTTACTAAATAATTACAAGTGTACTTATTTCTGTAAAGTCATTTTTGGAAAGAAACTGGAATTTGATTAAAAGATTGGCTTTTAAATGCTGAATTAAAATACACTAGATGTGTTGGATATAAAAGGGATACTTTACAAAATATTACATATCCCATATAATTTATTAAACAATAAAACCATATTTAAGTATATGTGTAGTAAGAAGCTAGGGAGCCATCTGCTACTTTATATAAAGATTAGTGAAACTGTAGAGCTGGTAGAGCTTGGCCTCTCACAAATTTTTTATTCATAATTTGGAACAAGAAAAAAGCATTTTCTTTTCTGAACTTCCAGTTGGCTCCTTAATTTTAAAGGGAGTATTAATGAGAACTACAGAAAATACTCTTGATACCTATGGTTGGTGTAAGTGTCAAAAATATTTATGTTCTGAAGTCTTAGCCACTTAAATAATAAAATCATAATAATGAAAGTCCTAAGCCTTAAACAAGTTAAAGTTTTATAGGAATTGAAGTGCATACAGGTAGAGTATTATTCATACAGCTTGAATAAACTATACTTAAGGCTTATTTCTAATATACGATGATTCAAGACTGCTGTGAAAGGATAAACAAAATAAATACTGGAGATTATGCCACTATTCTACCTATTTCTACCACTTCTTGGATCCTCCTATCTGAGCCAGTCTCCCACTGGGCCTGTTGTACATCTACATAGAGCCCCTATGTGCTGTCATTGCTTTGGCTCCTCACAGGTAAAGGCTACTAAGAACACATCAGACCTGCCCTCTGCTCTTCACAATGGCCTTTGGTAGACATTCCAACCAAGGTCAGCACTTCCACCCTTGCCTTTAGAGTACTCGGGGCTGAGGCCAGGGTGCATGAAGCTCTGGTACCCTACAGCACTGACAATGAAACTTTCTGATGCCTAGAGCAAAGTGTTTTGTGTCTCCTGGGACTGGCAGCCAGGGAAAGCTTGTGATGGTGTCAAACCTGGTGACAACAACCATTGTAATGTCCCAGAAAAAAAACCCGAAATGGAAGTTCATCTGTGGTGAAACCAGAGCTTTATTAGACCAGAACTAAAACAATAAAATGAAAAGCTGTGGGAATAAAAAGTTCATCACAAATTCTTGGACTCCTTAAGCCAGGGAGGATTTAAAAAACAAACAAACAAACAAGCAAACAAACAAACAAACAAACAAGACCAAACCAACAAAACCATAACCAAACCAACAAAAGACCCCACCATATTTTCTGTCACACACACAAAAAAAGCTTTTACTTAAGTTCCAGAGCCTCTGTAATCCCGATTTAGAGGGATTTTCCCCTGTAAATATTTTTTCTTCAAAAAAATGTTTTTGAAGGAAATATTTCCTATAGAGATACACATTTACTCTAGGTTTAGAATGCATTTGAAAACAAGATACTAGTAGTGCATCAGGTAAATCTGAGATGAAAAAAAGCACACAAATGTATCATACCAATGCCTCATTATGCTCTGCAGACAGAAAAATACAACCATGCTTTCCACAAATTTAAATATCCCTACCCATTATTTTTTGCCAGTTGCCCTTGCCCTTTGTCAGCCAAGCCTCTGAGTAGGTCTCCCTGAATATCTTAATGTTTGAAAAGCACTTGAAACACCATGACAACTCTTTAAACAATACTGACATATGGCAATGAGCATTCCTCAACCAGAAAGGAAATGAGAATACAATTTTTATAGAGAATGTTTACATTTCTCTATGTTCCCTGAGACCTGGGAAAACCTCAGATTATTCTTCTTTATGAAGAAAAATCTCAAATAAAGGATAAAAGCATCTCTGTACTTTGAATATCTATCATTTTGTTAGGTATAGTATAAATAATACAAGAAAAAAAATGATAACAAAAAAAGGCATTTGGAATGTGTTTTTGAAAGGCAGGGGCAAAGATTAAATAATCCTAAAAGACAAATGTTTCAGAAATAAAATTATCCCAAAAGAACAAGAAATCAACATGCATCGAGATGGTCACAACAGCCAAGGTGTCCTCTGGATTGAGAACAGCCTTCTCATTCAACATCACTTGAAAGAACCTATTTGATTTCTTTTGTAACAAATTGTTATAGTGGTCAAATAATACAGTTCTCTCTGACAGCTATTTGCTATTCAAGAATATACATTATTCGTTTTCACTTTTAATAAAATATTTCCTTTCAATAGTTTTAACTGATTTCATTAAAAAGCATTTTCTACTCTATTACCAAGGATCGCCATGAAGGACAAAATTATAAAGAAAGGGGGAAAAAAAAAGAATTCCTGCCACATGAAAGAAACTCTGGAGTAGAGGTTAAAAACTTGCTTTCTTAAAGAAACCATGGTTTTGATATATATGATGTCTTATTTTAGTATCAGATTTCACAGGCCCTTGTGGGTTTTAAATACATATGTTCAGAAAAATGAAGTAATGACTGTGCTACAATCAAAAACTTACTAAACCCAAGAAAAACATTGCCACAAAATGTGCAATGTATAAAATGAAGAAAAAAAAAAAAAAAGCCCCACCCTTCCAAATATTCTTGGCTTCAAGCTGGGTGAAGCTCACTCAAAAAAAAAAAAAAAAAAAAAGAAGGTGGAAAGTATAGTGACTACACTGAGCAAGACATAGTCAGTAATCACTGAATGCCTTTTGGCCTCTAAAATTTAATCATCCTACACAAGGGACCTCTATGAAGTTATCCCAAGTTCACTTGTTTAATTTGGCTTTTTAATTGGCCAGTCTCCACAATTTTCTCTGCAGTTCTTTAAGAATATTTTGTGTGTTATTGAGATAGAACTGGTTAGTCAAATGAAATATAAAACATTTCTGCCCCCCCAGCAAAGAAAAAAAAATTACAGCTACTTTTAAGAACATTCAGCTCCACCAAGGTTCAGACACTTATTTAACTGTATCTTAATTTTCATTGGAAGGGACTTCCAGAAGTCATCTAGTCCAAGCTCTTGCTCAAAGCAAGGCCACTTGTATCCGGGCCTTGTACAGTTCAGTTTTGTGCAGTCTCCAGGAATGGAGATCTCATGGCCTCTCTGGGCAACCTCCTCCTGTGCCTAACTACTCTCATGGGAAAAATATTTTCCTTAGTATCAAATCTGAATTTTCCATGTTTCGATTCGTGTCTGTTGTCTCTCATTCTTTGCTTCTCATGCTGTCACTGTGCAACCTCCAAGAGAAGCTTGGCTCTGTTTTCTCTACGCCCTCCCATTAGTGAGCTGTGGACTGCCACAGGACCCCCTGAGCCTTGTCTTCTGTGTGAACAAGCCCAGCTCTCTCAGGCTTTCCTCATACATCACATGCTCAAGCCTCCAGTGATCTTGGTAAATCTTCACTGAGCTCACTCTAGTGTGGCAATACCTCTCCAGTACTAGCAGGCCCAAAGCTGGTCATGGAATTCCAGACACAGTGTCCTAAGTGCTGAGCATCATTTGTCCTTGCTCGTTCATATTGGCTACCACACTTTCTGGGCATTGGAATGGGCCATTCTCATTCACCAAGGAGGATAAACTAGATTTTCTTTATCCTTTGCACACAAATTGCAAAATTTCTCCATCCATGGCGTTCCCCAGAGATTTCCTCTATGTTACCCCTGCCCTCCCAATTAAGTAGCTACTTCAAAGCCCTCCAGAAAAGGTTACTGAGACTGTCAGCAAAGATGCCCTTGCCATACTTTTCTACAGTCAGCTAGTAGCCAGTAACAGCTATAAGAGTTGACAGAGGCAAATGCCTCCATAGGCTGGCCCTGACCTCCAGCAGCAAACCACAGAAGTTCCCAGAAGAAGTTGCTCCCAGATTCCCGAAGAAGCCTGGAAATCTGCAACATAATGACAAAATATACTTCAAAAGAACAGGACTTCTGAACTCCTGCACCATTTATCGAGGAAGTCAATGAAGCATCTGACAGCTCCTTCATTAACCTTGGTGCACAGTGAAAAAGGGGAAAAAAAGGCAGAACAAAGTGTTGCCAGAAATCCACCGTGAACCAGGTCTAGTTCAGAAGGCTGAGTAGGACACCTACTTTACCGTGCTATACCAGGAACATAATCCTGATGCAGTCACAGCTTCCAGCCACACTTCTCCCCTGGCCAACTAGAAGAATTTTCAGCCTTTCTTATGATCCACAGCAGAGGCTTTTGTTACCATAGCTGTGTCAGTGAGAAGACACCACCCAGCAGTTCTGCCAGTCATAGTGCAGCTGCAAACCTGCAAACCCATATGTGAGGCAATGGAGTAGTTCCTGCTTTCACCAATGAGGTTTGCACCAATGCTGGGCTCATGTCACCAGCCAGCTCTGACACTCCAAGCAGCAGTTTGAGTGGCTTCGTTCTAAGGCAGACCATATATTCCTGCCTCCATGACATGTTCTCCCTACTCCATCCACCTTTTTCTTTCTTCTTGAACTCTTGATTACTTCCAACAGCCATGTGAATGCTTGTGCCAGCACCCAGGGAGGTGGGCAGCCCAGAACAGGAAAAGCTGCTTGTGGAGAGAGCGGGATTAGTCTTTTGACTGTGATATTGGTTTACAGTAACTGGAGAAGGATGGCCTCAGACTGACACAACTGGTTCCCATTTCAGACTCCTCAGAGAAAGGCCTGTATTTCACCTTTTGTCAGTAACACAACATGCTCCCTCCAGCCTCTCTCCTATGTGCCAGATGCAGCTGTAACCCCTTGGGTTGCTACATCTGGCATGAGGAGACACAGGAGGGGAGAGGCAGAGGTACCACCCTGCTGAGGGAAAGCAGAATTACCAACCTTGAAGGAGCCCCACGCATTCTTCTACTCGAGCCTAATGTCATATCCCTGCTTGCTCATGATTTTGCTGCCATTTTCCAGTCATCACCATTAAAACCAATTGCAACTAAATTTATAAAATTAGAATACATGCTTATGTACAAAAAGCTCCTTCCACCTTCCCCAGCAAAAAGAAAACACAAGCAGAAAACCACAACATGCGGTTAAGACCTATTAGAATTCAATTGCAAAGCAATTGCAATGTAAGCATATTTCACAGAAAAAGCTTACATTGTGGCAAAATTTAACCATTTAAAGGAAATCATCAACAAGTATGGCTGAGCAAAGTTCACAAACTACTGACAGTTTAAAACTATTGTTTGCATTTTATGAGAATTAAAGATTTATTTTTACACTGCAGAAATTTTTAAATCTTGAATATGTTACTCCATGTTGGGCTATCAGACTATAATATTAGAAAGGACTGCATTAAAGCAAATTTCTATGCTGAACTTAGAAGTGATTTATTGTTCTTTCTTTATTCTCACTAGCAAACTTCTTGCTAAGTTTGAGTTATCCTAATTAAATTGTTTTGTTAGCTTTGCCCCTTCTTAAAAATGGACACCTGCCAACATGCTGGCCTGCTGGAGTATGTCATCTTGTGCCATTTCAGCCACAGCATCCATCTGCCTAAGTAATCAGTTTTATGAATCAGTAGGAAAGTTTTTAATGCTTATTGCAATTTCTATGGAAATTTTTACCTGGAAAGAACGTATCTGTTCACCAAATGGCAATGCTGAAACCACAAAAGCTGAATTACTTTAATATACAGATTTGAAAGCTTTTACTTGATGGAAAGTAATTTCCAGGGTCTTGGTTACCACATACTAGTACCACTCACGAGCCCTTCCGGTCAGTTAACATTTTTAACTTCATTGCCAACAGTATTCAGTTCCAGATCCTCAATCACAGTGGTCTTGCTTGCTTTTTCTATTTTTCCCTTCTGCCTCCTTTGTGTTCTTTCTTTTCTTTCTCTTTCCTTCTGTTTCTTTTTTCTTACCTTCCTCTCATTTCTTCTCTCTGTACTCTTTTCTGCCTTTCATTTCTATTTTTCTTTTCCCTTTTTATCTCCTCTCCTCCTTCTTTCCCTTCTCATATTCTCTTTTCTTTCCCTTTTACTTCTGTCTTTTAGATTATCTTTTTTCTTTCCCTATGGTGGCTCAGCCTCAGCCAGCAGCCAAATAAATGACCATCCAGCCGCTTGCTCCCCCTCCTCAACAGGAAACATAGAGAAAAGGGGATGAAAAAGCTTGTGGTTGAGACAAAGCCAGGGAGACTGCTTACCAGTTACTGTACAAGACAAAACAGACTCAACTCAAGGAAAATTACTTTAGTGTAAGTTAAAATAGATTTAGGTAGAAAGAAACAAAGACAAAAGAAGTTAAAACAGATNATCTGATTAAATGGAAAGTCCAGGTAGGTGCCCAAATAACAAAAGTAATTTTCTGAGATGGCTTATAGATGTTCTATGAATTCACAAGGAATGAGATGCTTAAAAAAAGAATAAAAACGAAACAAGAACAGCTGAAATCACTAAATGTAATTTTATTTTTGTTCATTTCTACTGAAAACACAATGAGTCTATCATATCTTATTCCTTCTCACTCACAAAAACTCAGGGAAATCTCCACAGCTTTTTTTCTTCTCCCCAGNCTCAGCCAGCAGCCAAATAAATGACCATCCAGCCGCTTGCTCCCCCTCCTCAACAGGAAACATAGAGAAAAGGGGATGAAAAAGCTTGTGGTTGAGACAAAGCCAGGGAGACTGCTTACCAGTTACTGTACAAGACAAAACAGACTCAACTCAAGGAAAATTACTTTAGTGTAAGTTAAAATAGATTTAGGTAGAAAGAAACAAAGACAAAAGAAGTTAAAACAGATCCTCGCTTCCAGGCTCAACTTTCGTCTTTTACTCTGGATTCCTCTACCTCTCCCTTGCTGAGTAGAGCTGAGGGATTGGGGTGTTACAATCAGGTTACAGATCCTCCCTGCTGCTGTAACCCCCTCAAGCTTTTTTGCCTGCTCCATCTTAGGCTCTCTAGGGGCTGCAGGTCCCACCAGGAGCCTGCTCCAGCCTGGGCTCTCCATAGGCAACAACTCCTTTGGGAAATACCCAAATGTTCCATCGTGGGGTCCTCCACTGGCTGCTCTGGTGCCTGGAGCACCTCCGCCCCTCCTTATTCTCCAACCTTGGTGTTCACACTGCTGTTTCAGACTCTCTTTTTTACCCCTCTTTTCTTCCTGAGTGAAGAGTTTGCCCTTTCTAAAACACGTTACCACCTTGGCTGCTGGGCTCAGCAATGCCCTGCAGTGTCTGCTGGAGCTGCCTGGAGCCCTCTGCATCCAGCCTCTTCTCAAAAGTCACCTTGCAACCGTCCACTGCTTGCCCTCCTCTCTTTTCCTTTCTCTCTTTTCATTCATTTCCCTTTCCTTTCTCCACATTCTATCTTCTCTCCCTACCTTCTTTCTCTTCTCTCTTTCTTGTTCCTTCTTGCTCTCATCTCACTCTCCCCTCTCTTTTTGTCCTGTGCTATCTTATTCTGATAAAAGAATCATACTTCTTTTAAAGGAAAAGTATAAAATAACAATAATGAAACAAGAACAGCTGAAATCACTAAATGTAATTTTATTTTTGTTCATTTCTACTGAAAACACAATGAGTCTATCATATCTTATTCCTTCTCACTCACAAAAACTCAGGGAAATCTCCACAGCTTTTTTTCTTCTCCCCAGTTTTCAAATAGGGCATGACTTCTAAGTGAAGGAATTTAGAATTTTGAAACTAAATGTTGAATTCTGGGATAATTATGCAAAAGTGTCATGTTTATTTTTAGCATTCAACCCAAGAAGAGAAAAAAGAAGTTAGAACAGATAAGAATGACCTATTTCTGTATCCATAGCTCACACTCAAATGAAAACAATTTTCTACAGTCCTTTGTATCCTTTGAAAGAAAGAATGAATGAAAAGAAACATCCCTTCCTTAACAAAAGATTTTTCTCAATAGCCTTCTGTAAGCAGGATGATATTTTCACGCTTTACATTAAAATGAATGTAACTGCTACACTTTGCTGACTTGTGTCAATCACATACTTAAAATACTTTTGTGAAAAGCTGTTACTGTAAGGAAAGCCTGAAAATAAACACAGAACAGGCAATCACAGTGCATCCTGTAGCTTTAAAAATATAGCAACATATGATTTATTGTATTGGGTCAAATTAAAATATTTGGGTGGATGTGAAATGTTTAAGTAATACTTGTTGTACATCAGGGAGTTTAACTTGGCAAAACAGCACAGCAAAAAGTTCTTTCCTTACCTCAAAGGACTAAGCAGATACTTTTATTTTGGTGTTTTAACTTAATCCAGCTGTTGCAATTCATACTATTTAGCAGCTCTCCTTACTCTTTTTTGACTTATGACAGCTCATTAAGCCTGGAATTGAAAGACTTAAGTTTCTATTTAACTGATAACTAAAAGTCAATCTAATTTAAAAATGTCACAGACAATGTTTTAAAAATATAACATTGGAACCATCAGATACTTTGTAAAAACAAAGCATTGATAACTAAAATAGAAGTTTTAGACTAGCCATTCTTGATAGGCACATCATTTCATCTGAAAGGAAGCTTGATTCTGCTGAAGTTGTTAATAAATTCCCTTTTAACATAGGGGCTGAGACACACACTTGCAAAGAGCGAGCCAAAAAAATGTAACATATGTCATCACAAACCAAATTCAGTCTTAACCAGAAATTGTTTTCTGTCATCCTGATCACCGTGTCCAAATATTTTTAATACATAATTCAATGGTGAGTACAATATTAAACCAATTGATAGTACCAATCATGTCATGAATTCCTGGTATGTAAACCTGAGCACAAATCATCTTGTATCACTACAGCTTTCTCTGATAAGGTTTAGTACATCATCTGCCTGAATGGGATTTTGATGCAATTGTCTACATGAATATCTTTGAACTACCACTACAAACAGAGAAAAGTTAGTGGTTGGGTTGGGTTTAGTGGAGCTGGGTTTGGATGAAGGGGACAGAGAGTTAAGAATCTATGTATAGTTTGAAACTACCTAATTTTCACTGGCCAAGAAAAGTTCCCCTGGATGTTAGATTTAGATTAGAAATTAGAAAGAAGTTCTTCACTCTGAGGGTGGTGAGACACTGGAACATGTTGCTCAAGGGTGATGGGGATGCTCCATCACTGGATGTGTTCAAGACCAGGTTGGATGAGGTCTTCTGCAAGGATGGTCTTAAGATGCTATATAAGATGAGTCAGCTATTTTTTCTTGGTTTTAATTTAGTAAGCACTACCCTCTGACAAAAGAGCTGCTGGATCCCATTTTCTTTTTCTTGTATTACAGTTAAAATGAAAACCAAAAGAAATGGAGGGGAAAAAAAAATCAATTTGTCCTCTCTTTTAGCTATTGAGGGCAAACAGTTTACAAAGTTGAATTTGTGTCTGTAGGTGTATTTAACACACTCAGGCACATAACCACAACTTTATATATACAGTATTTAAGTTCTTTTATTTATACTTTAATTTATGTTCCACTTCTCGGTTCTTTGTTGACACTGTAAATATTTGCCAGTCACACAATTACTGGTTCCAACACACAGCTACCATAAAACAGCCTCACTGACAAATGCAGTTTATTTGGATTACCAGCAGAAAGTAGGAGCTTTCTCTACTGTTGAAAGAAAACCAGATCCTGCATATTTTTCCTTCCTGTAATAGTACATAAGCAAGCAAAAGATAATCCAGTACTTTTAAAATTCTGTTTTGAAAATGAGAACATGCATGTAATTAAATTTCACAGTAATTAAAATGACTACCTATGAGGCTCAAAAATAAACANTCTTTTAAAGGAAAAGTATAAAATAACAATAATGAAACAAGAACAGCTGAAATCACTAAATGTAATTTTATTTTTGTTCATTTCTACTGAAAACACAATGAGTCTATCATATCTTATTCCTTCTCACTCACAAAAACTCAGGGAAATCTCCACAGCTTTTTTTCTTCTCCCCAGTTTTCAAATAGGGCATGACTTCTAAGTGAAGGAATTTAGAATTTTGAAACTAAATGTTGAATTCTGGGATAATTATGCAAAAGTGTCATGTTTATTTTTAGCATTCAACCCAAGAAGAGAAAAAAGAAGTTAGAACAGATAAGAATGACCTATTTCTGTATCCATAGCTCACACTCAAATGAAAACAATTTTCTACAGTCCTTTGTATCCTTTGAAAGAAAAAATGAATGAAAAGAAACATCCCTTCCTTAACAAAAGATTTTTCTCAATAGCCTTCTGTAAGCAGGATGATATTTTCACGCTTTACATTAAAATGAATGTAACTGCTACACTTTGCTGACTTGTGTCAATCACATACTTAAAATACTTTTGTGAAAAGCTGTTACTGTAAGGAAAGCCTGAAAATAAACACAGAAGAGGCAATCACAGTGCATCCTGTAGCTTTAAAAATATAGCAACATATGATTTATTGTATTGGGTCAAATTAAAATATTTGGGTGGATGTGAAATGTTTAAGTAATACTTGTTGTACATCAGGGAGTTTAACTTGGCAAAACAGCACAGCAAAAAGTTCTTTCCTTACCTCAAAGGACTAAGCAGATACTTTTATTTTGGTGTTTTAACTTAATCCAGCTGTTGCAATTCATACTATTTAGCAGCTCTCCTTACTCTTTTTTGACTTATGACAGCTCATTAAGCCTGGAATTGAAAGACTTAAGTTTCTATTTAACTGATAACTAAAAGTCAATCTAATTTAAAAATGTCACAGACAATGTTTTAAAAATATAACATTGGAACCATCAGATACTTTGTAAAAACAAAGCATTGATAACTAAAATAGAAGTTTTAGACTAGCCATTCTTGATAGGCACATCATTTCATCTGAAAGGAAGCTTGATTCTGCTGAAGTTGTTAATAAATTCCCTTTTAACATAGGGGCTGAGACACACACTTGCAAAGAGCGAGCCAAAAAAATGTAACATATGTCATCACAAACCAAATTCAGTCTTAACCAGAAATTGTTTTCTGTCATCCTGATCACCGTGTCCAAATATTTTTAATACATAATTCAATGGTGAGTACAATATTAAACCAATTGATAGTACCAATCATGTCATGAATTCCTGGTATGTAAACCTGAGCACAAATCATCTTGTATCACTACAGCTTTCTCTGATAAGGTTCAGTACATCATCTGCCTGAATGGGATTTTGATGCAATTGTCTACATGAATATCTTTGAACTACCACTACAAACAGAGAAAAGTTAGTGGTTGGGTTGGGTTTAGTGGAGCTGGGTTTGGATGAAGGGGACAGAGAGTTAAGAATCTATGTATAGTTTGAAACTACCTAATTTTCACTGGCCAAGAAAAGTTCCCCTGGATGTTAGATTTAGATTAGAAATTAGAAAGAAGTTCTTCACTCTGAGGGTGGTGAGACACTGGAACATGTTGCTCAAGGGTGATGGGGATGCTCCATCACTGGATGTGTTCAAGACCAGGTTGGATGAGGTCTTCTGCAAGGATGGTCTTAAGATGCTATATAAGATGAGTCAGCTATTTTTTCTTGGTTTTAATTTAGTAAGCACTACCCTCTGACAAAAGAGCTGCTGGATCCCATTTTCTTTTTCTTGTATTACAGTTAAAATGAAAACCAAAAGAAATGGAGGGGAAAAAAAAATCAATTTGTCCTCTCTTTTAGCTATTGAGGGCAAACAGTTTACAAAGTTGAATTTGTGTCTGTAGGTGTATTTAACACACTCAGGCACATAACCACAACTTTATATATACAGTATTTAAGTTCTTTTATTTATACTTTAATTTATGTTCCACTTCTCGGTTCTTTGTTGACACTGTAAATATTTGCCAGTCACACAATTACTGGTTCCAACACACAGCTACCATAAAACAGCCTCACTGACAAATGCAGTTTATTTGGATTACCAGCAGAAAGTAGGAGCTTTCTCTACTGTTGAAAGAAAACCAGATCCTGCATATTTTTCCTTCCTGTAATAGTACATAAGCAAGCAAAAGATAATCAGGTACTTTTAAAATTCTGTTTTGAAAATGAGAACATGCATGTAATTAAATTTCACAGTAATTAAAATGACTACCTATGAGGCTCAAAAATAAACAAAAATAGCTGAAGCTAGTGTTAGACAGAAAAGAAATTTGCATATGTAACAAATTTTCTGAAGAGTTATACCCGATTTCTTTCATAGACATGGAAATTCTGAGGCTTTTTTTGAGCTTGGTTCTATAAAAACATACCCGCTAGTGCATTACTAGAAGAGAACTAGTAATTTTTCCAGCTCATGTAAAATGAATTTTTTTAAAAAGAAGAGATAAAATAATTATTTTCATGTTTTTTCCCCTTAAGAAATGGTTTAATTACAGGTAAAGTGAAATACATACCCATATCTTTATAGAAACATAAAGACATCCACAGCAACCTGTGCCAGAAAATAAATTATTACTAGAAAATGATGCTTTCATAGAAAGCCTGACAACAGCTTCTTCTTTCACATTCAAGTAAAACACATTTAAATTAGTCTCCCAGAAATGGCTATGCTTCTTCTCTGTGAAAAATATGCTAATGATCAAAATAAGGACTTGACAATTTACTGAATACTAAGCGGAAAATCTGTAATGAATTGCCTCTGTTGCACTCTTCAGTTTAGGTTCTTTTTATTCCCCCCTCCCTCCCCTCCAGTTGCTGTCGAATATTAGAAATAGCATAAAAAAAGATTATACCATTTTGTGGGATGTTGTGCATGTCCCCTAAGAGAGAATGCTTAGAAATAAAGACAAAAGTCAGCTGTGGGATAAATGTTCAAAGCAGTAATAAATAATAGGTTTAAATACTAACTTCTTAATGCAAAACAGGAACACAGAGAACAAAACAGAAATGCCGAAATACTCCAAGCCCACAAATAAATCTCAATCAGCAACTAGCAAGTTGAACCTTGAATAATTCATTTTACACCTGCAAGAAAAAGTAGCTGCTTAGGTTACTTGGACGTTGCAACAAAAGCTCATAAATCCATTAAACCAGGCATGTCTTCAAACTCCCAGCCAGACTTCAATTTTCACTGCAGGTTTTAAATCTGCAACAGATTAAACTCTTTTCCTAAGAATATTTTACTGGAATCTTCATTCACAAGGTGACTGCTTCTAGCTAAAGTCTCCACATCACCCTGTGTCGGAGAGCTTGATGTATATGGCTGCTCCTGACAGGCTCACATGCTGAATTGTGTTTTCCCAAATATTTCCTGAAGGAAATACAGTAGATCACTGTTGCCTTTCCCAATCCAAGAGAGATGAATGAGGCTGCTGGCTACTCAGCAACAGTTCTCACATTTTTCCCCTACCCAGCACACAATGATATTAAGCTCTCTTGCAGGGCTTGTTTCCGATTTTTACCTCATAGAATCAATGTGTTTATTATGTACTTTATGGTAATATATGACAGGTATTCATTTCAGAACAATGGTGGAAAGAGAACACATTCTGTCATATCTTAGTTTGCCAAGGATATTTTTTGAAGTTTTGGCTCCGGACAACAATGGACAAATATTACTGGAAAGCTCTTTTATGTCCTTGCTCCTCTCAGAGAGATGCTGGCAAACAGGCTGATAAAGGCAGTAAAATTGAACATTATGTATGTACCTACCTTCCACATAGTCATGGCTCAGTGCACACAACTGCAGGCACACTTTGGATAACAGAACAGGAAAACACTCTGTAGGCTGTGAAATATTTCATTTCTTCAGTAATTAAAAAAATTACTTCAGACTTAAAGCACTACCCTATAGGTGACACTATGCAAACATATACAATTCAAACACAAACAAACAAGCCCAACCACCAAAACAACAACAAAAAAACTTCTGTGAATATCTGATTGTTTTGAATGTGCTTAGGTCTCTTGGGTATATCCTTATTTAGTTTCTCTTTCATAGAGACACAAACTTTAATGCAGAATTACTTTTGAAATACATAAATGGTAAAGAAGATATGCAGCATACTTAAATATTGCTAAAAGAGATGTTACACTTCCTAGGAGAAACGTGTGAAGACAGGAATCACACAGTATATAGTTTAGGATAATGCTGTGTATATGGTAACACCAAGTTATAATGTGGAAGTTCTCTTTTAATCAACCTGAACTCTATTACTACTTTGCAATCTCTTTGAATAGTAGTCTACACTGAGAGACACAAAACAGAAAAAAAAAGAAAACAAATTATTTTATTAAACATCAAAATACATTGATAAAGGAATTATTACACTATCTAAAACATGTCAACACTGAATTTGTTGGCAAATGTACATTATTTAGCCACAGCTGATGTCCATCTCCTACTTCAAAATAAAATGTCTTTTTAATAGGAAGTGTTGCCATTACTGCACAAAATAACTATTAAATCTTGAACGATCCAGCATCTGCACTGCTCTCCATTATTTGTTACATTACTGTTGTTGGATTTCCTCTTGTATTAAAAAAAAATAGTATCTTTAATATTGCATTATCATATTATGGAGGTCTTCATTTCAGCAAATTAGGCTGTGATGAAGAAGACCTGGGCATGCATTTAAAGATAAAATATTTTCGCAATATAAACGTGTAACATATTTATCACATCACAAAATTTAACCACCACAATTTTTTTCCTATTACAGCTAAATAGACTATTAAATTTTTCACATTTCAACTGAATTATTATAACCTGCATATCTAATGATCATACAGGACACTTCACCTTTTCCCAACAGATTGATTTGATTTGGTGCAGCATCTCAAAACTTTACCTTCTTTCAAGAAATGTCTCTGACTCATCAGCTCAGNAAAAGAGAAAAAGAAATGAAAGTGCCTAACACTATTAAAAAAATAAAAAAAAAGAGAAATCTCAGTTCACCTGAGCATAAAGGAGCAAACTTCAACATGATGAAAAATCGGGGCACGGTACAAAGAGGGAAACAATATGAACTTTTCTAAGCCATTATAAAACATCCATTGAAGGGCTCAGACATGATAAAATTATGGAATTGTGGTTTTATTTCCTCATAATTGGCCCTGGAACCAAACTGAAGAAAGAAAGTTTGGCTGGTCCTGATCCGGAATGTGAAATAGTGAAATCTGGGATGTCCACATTGTATTACTCAAGCACACAAAATAATCAAAATAATGGAGTTTGAGTCCTCACACATGGGAAAGGAAAAAAAAAAGATGACAGCAGGCTGGGGTAATTGGAGACCATGGGATTAGTGACCTAGTTTGAGAAAGAGGGAATTTTCATGTGCCAGAAACTCCTGGGACATGGGACTGCATGTAGATGGGAACTGGCAGAAACACTGCACCAGCTCATGAATGGAGGGGGGGAGCAGAGGACCAGGATATACTAATAGCTCTGCATTTACCTCTGAGAAATATGACTTTGCTTCTGTCTCCAGTCTCCTTTTATATATGCTCAGTTAATATCCTTAACAGTCAGAACAGCATCCTCTGAAGTATAATGTGTCATACTCAAAAGTTTGTTACTATTTACATTGTGCCATTTGTCATCTGAAATATTTCCAAAATTAAACCCACACCTTAATAGAACTACTGTAGGAGTTTGCTTTTGTGACACAAGCATGATTTTTAGCCTGCCTATAACAGCTGAGGCACCTGTTATTACATGCGTCATGAAAAAAAAAAAACAACAAAAAAAACCCCTCAAAAACAAACAAACTGGTAATTTTATCAAAAATGTTGACATACAAACTGATTTTACTGGACCATTTATTGAAGTAAGACAGAGAGTCCATTGTCCTGTGAAAGGAAGAGGAGCAGCATGATAAAAACCAAAGAAACAAACAAAAATCCAGATAATGCCTAAAAACAGAAATACGGAGCAAAAATGAAGATAATGGTGGCTTGAGAAAAAAACCAACAGAACAACAAAACATTCAAGGTAGTTAAATGCCTTGTATTGAAATAAGGATACACAATGGAAGAAGCACCATTACTTCATATGGCCCAAGGTGTG
>VYZU01010913.1:3526-16568 GCA_013401355.1 Ceyx cyanopectus
CATTGATGATTTTTCCCCTTCTGTATAGCATGCAGCTGAGGCATCTCACAGACCTCAGGGTTCCAAGAAAAAGGATAAATTCTTTATAGTTTATAAACTACATTGAGTTAATACATTCCTGTGAACCTGCAGCCTTCCAGCTCCCTAACACATTGCAATCCAAGCTATGTGAATGAGGAGAAAAATCATCAATGTAGTTAGCAACCTACCATGAAATTCACTGATTAAATTACTGGACAAATATTTGAGTGGATCTAGCTGACAGGTATGTCATGCATGCAGGCTTAAAATAGGAAGGTAATGGGAAATGAAGGAGAAATGAGCCAAGGAACAGGAACAGGAATGTGATTTCTGGTAATACAACTCATGTTCATCAGTGCCTATTTAGCAATATAGAGGACCTGTGCAGTGAAACCAAGAGCAAAGCACCATCATTAAAATAAATTGAAAAAAATTGCAGGTATGATATAGTAGCAGCAGTTCTGTAGCAGCAGTTCTCTAGGAATAAGACTGGTGAATGAATTTATGGAGATTTAGATTGGCTAAACCTGGAAGGTAGTTTTTAATGTGCTCACGAGAAGCAGACATCACTATTTCCAGCAGAATCTTGGGAAACTATGATGGGTGTGGTCTTCCTGAAGAGGCACAATGCTCACACAAGCCTCCGATGGTGGTGGGCTTGTGGCTCTGCATTGGCTCTTTCACCTGCATCTGTGCAAGGGATTGTTCCCTCTGCAGCCTGGGATCTTGTGTTTAATTTAAAAAGATGAAAAAAAGATGTTGTCTTGTTGTACAAATGCATCAGGGCAGCACACAGCAGCCAGACTCTGTTTGTGAGCTTTTAAAACACTCACGACTCCAGACAGCATCAGAGAGGATGGGATTAGGCATCACTATATCCATTGGGTCAAGTCCGTGAAAGTCCCTAAGGATGAACCAATCACGTATGTGTCATTCAGAGTAAACAGTCTAGAAAGTAATTACTTTAAAACATATCTTATTCACTTTTGACCAATTTTGCAAATGCTTCCCCTTTCCTCAATGCCACATTGATTGGCCCACAAACCATTTGGCACTTTCCTGTGTGGAGTGTGCTGCCGCTTTGCTCCTTGATGTTACCTCATCAAAGAGCAGCTGAAAATTGTATTTCCAGCCAGAACATTTTCAAGAGTGGCCAGTGAACTCACTTTGCCCTGTGTCCTACTAGTGATTAGATAGGTTTCCTGTATTTCAGTTCAGCTATGGATCAGTGATAAATTTAATATTGCATATGCTGACAAAAAAAAAATAAAATCATGATAGGCTATTTTTGGTTTCAAAATAACTCCTTCTGCTAGGTCTTTTCATGACCTCACCTCCACGTACAGCTGCAATGGACAAAGAAAACAGGATTTGGGGTTGTATAGTTGGAGGAATTGAATGTAAATCAAAGAAGACAAGCTTATCCCTGTGTTTGCCTGTGTTAGATCTCAACCTTTGAGCAAGGTGAGCAGTTGTCACTTTCTGGGGACTCTCCCAGTACAGCATTGCCCAGCTGCCTGTACATTTCTACTGAGACATAGCTGCATCTCACTTTTTCCTCCCAGTGTGCCACCTCCTTCCCTTATGATGACAAATGATTTAGCCTGCCCTGACAACCCTACATTTGAAATGTAAATCAAGCACATGGGACATAAAGCTGAGTTTCAAAGTTGATGATTAACTAGGGCGGAAGGGGTGGTATAGCAAAAACAAACAGTTCCAAGTTCAAGTCTGAAACCGTAAGAGCAGGATGAAAAACCTCCCTCCTTTTCCATCATCAGTCAGCAAGCACATTCCCTAGAGTATAACATATTTAGTGATTCCCAGATTTCCTACACAGATGCTCAGACTCCAAATCAAGCTTGACAACCAACTTCAAAGGGACAAAGGTACTGGGGTGCCAAGGCTGGCCTTACATATTAGCATTCATTAGTCTAGGTGATCCTGCTCTGGCAGGGGGGTTGGACTAGATGATCTTCTAGGTCACTTCTAACCCCTAACATTCTATGATTCTATGATTCAGTGTCTTTATTTATAGAATAATAGAATTATTTGTGTCAGAACAGACATTTAAAGGTGATCTAGTCTAAGGCTTCTTGCAGTTCTTGGAATCCTGAAGCTTCTGGTGCTGAACATTGTGGCATGCTTGGTCCAACACCTAACCATCCAGAATGCTAACTTAACTGTACCGTGGTATGGAAAATCTAGTGTTTAAAAATAGGGTTTACTTACCTTCCCCCAGGAGAGTTAATCCCCTTATAAGAGGTGGGGGACCTCTAAACCTGCAGGCCCTCTCTGCTGTCCTAACATTTTCAAAAACAGTGGAAGCTTTGCCCCCCAAAAATATTGGAGGCCCAAAGCAAATCAGTATGAATATTTGTTTTATTAAGTAGTAATGTACCTCTTCACCAGTCCCAAATAATGATGTGAGGAAAAAACCAACAGCAACTCCTATTTTCTTTGAAATAATTTCTAGCATTACTTAGATCATTTATTCCTGATAAGTCCATAGTGACACACTCACCATTAAATTCTAACTAGGAAATCATGAGCAATTGATAATAAAGAGCAGTATGAGTCAGTTCAGCTAAGCCCACCCATTTGGATACATAGCTGTTCCCTGGGCTTGGGCCAGGTCAGCATCAAATCCTCTCTGTATGTGAAGTGCCATTTCATTGTTCTCAAGGACAAACCAAGAGGAAAGAAAAGCCTCACCTTTCTCTGAATTCCTTAAAGTGGTATTTTTAATACAATTTTTCTGCCATTGAGAGATGGTGAGAAGAGCAGCTGTGAGAAGCACTGTCCTCCAGCAAGCAGCTATAGACACAGCAGTGCTGGGTATCAAGCTGGCTGAGCAAGGCAGGGCTTGAGCCTTCAAACACTTTACTGTGCCAGTGATAGACAGGGTGGGGTTCTGCAACTCCAGGGAGCACCTCTGGCTGTCAACCAGGACAGCTTCAGATGCATCATTGCACCTTTCTACACTTCAGGTTTCCTATTTGTGGAGTGAAAACACATGAAAATTGATTCTGTGGGGGAAGCAACATTGTGGCACTGCTGAGAGATGATTCCCTATAGACTGTTCTGTATGTGTGCAGCAATGGAAGAGCATATGTGTTCATACACAGGCAGCTTTTCCATCTAGGCGATCAGCTCCATCGCAGTAATCTCTGAAGGTAGAAAGCACTAAGTGCAGTTTCACATAAACCGCTAAACAATATATCTCTTAATAACATTCCTTTGTTGATAGCTTGGCCTGTCTTCAAACAGGCTTTGTTGTCTCCTCCAGTATGGGAAAGCATTGTCCAAAACCATATAGGTTTATAATGATGTAGTAGTTTTCCTTTAAATAATGTGTCATTCTAGTGAAGTAAACTGCTCTGCTCCTCATTAGGCTGCATTGCAGAGCAAGTTGAAGCCAATTTACTAGGGTAGCAGTGAGGATATCATTGCATGATCTTAATTTCCATTAAATAACTGGATGTCTCTTTTATTTTTAGGCTTAACATGCTAAGTTTTAAAATTGTCTTAATCATAATGTAGCCTTTAAATGATTTGTTGTGGCTGATAATTTTGCACATTAAAGCTGATACTGGCTAATTAGGAAAAAAAAATTCCACCATTGCTTCTACTGCTTAGTAAATTGCAATCCTCAAGCTGCAGCTTGAAAAGCATGTTGCCATGGAAATGATGCTTATGCCATTGTAAATAAAAGTATTCAAGGGTCACCAGGGTCTGCAGCATAAACATGGGCACAAATACTGCCTGGAGAAGAGCCAGAGTGGTTTAAACATATAGGAAAATAATTTTAATAGCATTTCACTTTCACCATTATCACCAGAAGAAGGGATGAAGGTTAACATGTAGCTATAATCTTGACATAAAACCAAAGTAGAAAGTCTTGCTCTTGATATTAGTAACAGAGTAAACAGTATCAGAGCTCCCCTGACCAGTATTTCTTTGCTCTATCAGATCAGTGCTCCTCTCCCATTGTCAGTGAAATCTAATTGTATATTCACTCAAGGGCAGCTATACTGAATTCACGAGCACAGCACGAGTGCTTAGGAAATGTAGTTATTGTTATAAAATGCTGTATCATTGAATAATTGCATTGATCATGTAGTGAATCTTCCCTGATTCCTCAACTACAGCCCACCCAAAGCCTAGGACCAAACATGGGAAACTGACCTTTTCCTTGGAGGGGAAATAGTTTTGAACAAGAACATTGCTGAGGGAAAGAGACAATGTGCATTTCGCTGCTACTGTGTGAGGGTGATATGAAACATCTCCATGAGGGACCAAGGGACACCACTGACATTGTTCCGAAGGAGAAATGCAGCAGCCAGTGACAGAGAGGGTTTGGGATGCATCAGTTCATGAGTTTTCAGGAGGAAAGCAAGCAGTTACTGTTTCTGGTGAGTTCTTAATTGTTCTATGGACTGCTCAATGACATTAAATGGGCCATAATGTGAAGCCGCCTTGGGCAGTATCATATCAAGGATAAATGTGTTTCTCTTTGTATTTTTAATATCCATACAAGCATTTAGAGCACAGGCAGTCACTTTAAATAAAATTACAGAGATTATAAATGCCACAGCTTGCTTATTTACTTACTGTCTCTTAATCTGCCCAAAATGTGAAAGTAATATTTCCAGAGATGCCGGAATTCATATGCTTGTGAGGATCCTGGCTCCTGTCCTGGATGATATTGCATATTCAAAGGATGATTCACTGACTTCTGAAAGGGAGGAAGGACTGTACCAGCTGTACCACCTCTCCTTCACTGATTGACAGCATGATGTTTCCACAAGGAAGCCTCATGCCTCCAGGTTAAGCCAGCAATTATGGAACAAACAAAAAAGAAGTGAATTGGAGAGATGATTCATGGGGAGACAAAACAAAAGAGAATTAGAAAGGTGATGCCAAGACTGAAAACATTTTGTCAAATGTGCAGACAGGATGTTGTGCTTCTTTCGTGCGGAAATTAACAGTGTCCTTTGCCATCTGTAAGGGAGGATCCAGGAGAGTAATGGCTCAGTTTTCAGGGCTTTGCCACCCCACTCCTGAGAAAGGGTGGTAAAACCTACAGCCAGCATCCCTCAGTTAAAGATAACATCCAACCTTAATACCCTTGGCTGCTTCATAAAGTGATTTAGAAGTTCAAGAAATGGGTTTTACTTTTTGTACGCCCAATTTTATTATTTTTTTTAATTATCCTATTTTTTTTTAATTATCCTTTCTGGAACAGGAATTCTGTGGAATATGGGGCTGATACCATGTGCATTACACACCTCAACATAGATTTATCACAGAACGGCTGGCTGAGGTTTTGAAGGCAGCTGATGGCTCCCAGCTGGCTGGGGGCTCACTTGAATGGCCTCTGCAGCTTCTCAATGGGAACAAGGTGGAAAATCTGGGCTCAAAGGTTGCCCTGAATGACCAAGAGAGAAAAAATTCCTCCTGCCACTCCTGTGATAATCAAAGGGGTGTGGAGAAGTTTCAATTCCTCATGTCCCACATTGCCAAACAGAGAGAAAAAAAAATAATAATAAAAATTACACAGCCATTTCCTATATTAAGGAAGCCTTCATACTATAATAATCAACCTTGAAATTAATCTTGCCTGAGGTATATGGAAACTGAGCCATAGTCCAAGCTCCCTTAAAAGCTCTTTCAAACATACCTAATCTGTTTACTTCGGGCTTTTACGGCTGGCAGTACCTGGGACTTCGCCTCCAAGATTTCCTACAGTTTGTGATCTTAGCAGGTCAAAGTTTCCAAAGGTGGGGAGAAGAGAGGCAATCCCTTCCCTGTCTGTACAAAAGGTATGTGCCTCTGAGCTACTAATTTAGAACCAATGAATCAGAAATAAGTAACATAAAAACTGTCTAATGTCTATGTTTACAGAGCACCTCCTCCAAGCAGACAAAAGCATGCGTCAACAGGGAAACTGCCATGTAGTGCTTGCATGGCAGGCGGCTCTGCGTATTTAAACAGCTTTTGCAAAGATGTTAACATGTTGCTAGGGAAGCAAGAGCCTGCACAGATACAGGTTCCCTCTTGCACTGAGACCCACGGGTACAATGGGAAAATGGAGCTGTTCCAGCATTCACAGCTTTTTGTTCTCATCTTTGCAGTTTAAAAAAGGCAGTTCTTCCAGCAGCTGATTAATGGCCCTTCTGCAGAAACTGCATTTTGCACATATTTAAAAATCTTGGGCCAGATAACACTTTGACCTAAAATACAATAGGTTCATGGGTTCAGCTTTGGGGTTGTTTGGTTTTTTTTTTGGTTGCTTGGTTTGTTGTTTTTTGTTTGCTTGGGGTTTTTTTTCTCTTGGTTTCTGGCATTTGCAAATTTTAATATCTTATTTTTGAAAAAGGTCTTTTCTAACTTGAAGCCCAAAGGCAGCCAGGCTTCAGCCCTGTGTGTGTATGCATCTTTGTGCACACGTATAGCTGGAGGGTTCTCTGAGCACATCTAGACCATCTCTGAGACATACTGATAGATCTCAGACCACCAGGACAGATATCCCAGTCTGGCACCAAAAGGACCTCCTGGGCTGTGGAAATTTGCCCAGCACAGTTCCCCCTCCCATGAAGTGAGGCCCCTGGGGAAATGAATGTCACACCCTGCCTCCGAATCATGCCCAAATCTTCTCAGCCCCTGAGCACTATATGTGTGCATTACAAGCCTGTGTTATATTAAGCCTTTGCTCAAAGGACCAGAAATGATGGCTCCCACAGGCTAACTACACTACAGAAATGGCAAAGAATTCAGGGGAGATGCTGTAATATATCTTACCTACCAGGAACATGTCTATCCATGTACTGATCTCTACAAACACACCGGTTTCTCCATATGGGCGGGTATATATTTATATGCACCCATTCTCAAAATACCAATAAGTTTTTAACAGCCCCATTTACAGATGGAGTAATGATGACAGAAAAAGTGCCGTGATCCCTCCAGACTGCTGCTTTTCAAGAGGGGAAAGTTTGGATCTTCTCTCTCTAGGGGAGGTAAGAGTTTTCCCAAAACCCAAGTAGCTCCTTTGTGCAGGAGTCTCGCTTCTAATCATGCTGGCAAACAAACATGAAAGTGAAAATGGTATTGTGAGATAGTTATGCAAGAGTGGGCGGATACCAGGACCGAGCCATTGTTCCAAACATTTAATTAACATTATGAAAGCTGATTAAAGGAAAAATCTTTAACCTCCAGGGAAATCCCATTTTCCCTCACTTCCCATACCTCTGCAATTTTCACAATGTAAAAAGGCAAATGTTATTTCCAGGCATGATTCATATCAGCTACAACCTGATCTTTGCCACAGCTATGTCCTGAAGCTTAAATAGTCACTAGCACTGACATTAGATGGGGACACTTATGAGGCAGCATTTTTCCCATTATACCATGACCTGAATTGCCATCATAATTTCTAGACTTTGTGTCATCCTGGCACAATGACAAGTCTTCACCCATGCTCAAGAACTAAAAGTTAATTCACAAGGACAGCGATACCTTCCCAGTCGCATCATCTCAGATACAAAGTGTGAATAACATACCACAGTCCAGTTTTGTAACAGCAGGAGCTGTTTGCTTTGGTCACTGCAGCAAATTCCTTTGAAGGCAAGAGACTGAAGCACCATCTCCAGTGACTCCTGATCTAACCTTGAGCAAATCACTTAACCCTTTCTCTTCTTTTGGAAGTGGGGATAAAGGCAGTGCTATCTCTCTCAAGGCATTGCAAACAGTAATTAATGTAACCAGGCATTGAAGATACTTAAATTGAAGGTGCTATCACAAATTTAGGTTAGTGGAGAGAATTGCTTTCAGCTGCATTGTGTAAACAAACACAACTCGCCCAGTATTCAGCTGTGTATGGGATTCACATTGCCTCTCTGTTCTCCTAGACCTATTTTAATTATACAGCATGGCCAGCCTGTCAAGAGATCTAATCCCAGGATCTAATCTTGGAGTCAATAGACAGCTGACTGTCTGCACTGTCTACTCAGAGGAGTGCCCTTGGGGCTGTTTGGAGGGTGATGCAGCCCATGGGAAGGGAGGATCTGCACCCAAACAGGGGATAGCCAGGACCCTGCTTGCCCCACCTGACCAGGGCACTTCAAGCTCATGACCCTCTCTGACAGGGATAGCATATGACTGGCATCAGGCAGACACCGTGGCCCTGGGTTCTGCTGGAGTTAGCAATAGCCTGGGCAGAGGATGCATGTACACCCAGATCTACTTCTTGAGAATACACATGGCTTCCGTCCTTCCAAAGCATCAGACTGATATAAATACACACACATATAAATACATAATAGAAATACAGCCTCTGGCAGCAGGAACAGTCTCATGCAGATCTTCCATAGTTCTTCCAATCTGTATATCCCACAGGACAAAGACATCATGAGAACTCCAGGGACCATTCTGAAAAGGGGAACAATTATTTTTTCCCACTGTTGCCTGCATTCACCTGATGCAAAACCCATTTTAATTATGGTATAACAGGATCATACTCACTATTCTAACTATGAAAAACAGGCATAGCTTTTGCGCACACAGAGACATCAGTAAAGTAGGAGCTTTATTTACAGGATGAATTACTTCTTCAAAAAGTCTTAAAGATAAACCAAAAGAATATTAATGCAACATCATGAATACCAAATGCATTAAATTCTAATTCAATAAAAGCCAGAGAGCTGGTATTCTGATAAAAATGGGCTTTTATTTTTTTAATTTTTCTTTTAATTACCTGGATTCTGTGTTCATCAGAGCAACAAAATATAATTTATTTAATATGTGGCAAATCTGAAAACAATCCTGCAAGTAGCACAAGACAAAAAGTCCCACAAAAAGGGAAAGCTATAAAATTTGAGAGGCGATGAGGCTTTCAGAAGTGCCAGTTTCCCAGTGCAATGGCTGGAAGGGTGGCCTGGCCTGGCGGCAGTTCAATCATTTTGTAACGAAGGACAAATACTTTCAACATCCTGAGAAAGAGGGCGGGGGGGGGAAGGGGGGCTGCCTTGCTTTCCCTCCTCTGCTATTCTTTCTCCTCCCTCCCCCTACCCCTTGGATTTTCAATAGCTCTTTAGTGTTTCCATCAAAGGCTTTTACCATTCATCCTCCCTTCTGGTGCCTGCCTTCCACCTGTCTATCCATCACTGCCCTAACCCAGGTCTTTTTTTTTTTTCTCCTTTTGCTATTTTTCATGCAGTGGGATTTGTTTATAAGCTTCTGTATTACCTAAACTCAAGAGGAGAAGGGTACTGGGAGGAAAGTGAGAAAGCAGGATTAAGGAGGAATAATTCAGCTCCGTTGCATTTCCATCTGAAAAGTCATAAAATGTGCAAATCCTGTTTCTGGGAATTTTGTGACAGTGGCCTTCCCTGCCGTTGCCCTTCCTGTGCCCCCTCTCTCTCCCTCTCATGCAAAAACAAGTGTTGGGAAAGACACTTATAACTCCATGGATACCAGAGGCCATGACATGTGTGCCAGCAGGGAAAAGGCTTCTACCACCATGTGTGCAGAGCAGACACTCCAGATGTGGCCATAAACTACACACGAGGGAGTGGGAGGCTGCAGAGATTGAATCTGGTAGGACAACAGGAGTAAGTGGGGAAAAGCCATTTCATATGACAGCTCCCAACACCCCCATCTATAATTAATTAGCCTGGGTAAAAAAAAAAGTAGCTTTACAGGCTTGTTCACTCTGTAAGAAAATAATACAGAAATATATGAGATTCAGACCCCATCAGATTGAAGAGTTTCTACTATCTCCTTTTCAGCTCATCTACCATCAGAAGGCACCTATATAGGGGTGTGCTTCTAGATCCCAGAGATCTATCAACAATTTAACTTGGATCAAACTGCAGGATAGAAGAAGGGCCTTTACCATATACAGGTCAACGATGCTTTGGCATTGATTCAAGTAGAGGTCTATGAAGCTGGCTTTGGCATTGATGAGGCCTCACCTTGAGTACTGTGTCCAGTTTTGGTCCCCTCATTACAGGAAGGATGTTGAGATACTGGAGCGGGTTCAGAGAAGGGCAACAAAGCTGGTGAAGGGACTGGAGAGTTTCTCCTATGAGGATAGGCTGAGGGAGCTGGGATTGTTTAGTCCTGTGAAGAGGAGGCTCAGGGGGGACCTTATTGCTCTCTACAATTACCTGAAGGGAAGTTATAGGGCAGTGGGGATCAACCTCTTCGACCCAGTTAAAGATGACAGGACAAGGGGCAATGGCTTCAAGTTGTGCCAGGGAAATTTAGGTTAGATATCAGGAAGAATTTCTTTACAGAGAGGGTGGTTAGGCATTGGAATGGGCTGCCCAGAGAGGTGGTGGAGTCCCCATCCCTGGAGGTGTTTAAGAATCGTGTAGACGTGGTGCTGGGGGACATGGTTTAGGGACATTGGCAGTGTAGGGTTAATGTCTGGACTTGATGATCTTGAAGGTCTCTTCCAGCCAAATCATTCTATGATTCTATGATTCCATGCCCTTACTACCCAACCAAACACATTCAGAACAGCAAGTCGTGCTAAAAAAGGAGGTGGTCCTTAATGTGTCCCTAACCTTAGTAAGCCCATAAACCTCTTGGTGGAACTTCATGTCTGCTGGACCTGGCAACAGTTGGCAGCTTTTTTCCATGTAGGGACACATCTTGGAGACACTGAGGATCACCCAACAGGTAGCACATACCAAAATAAGTTCCTTTGATTTACAGTTATTTATTATCCTTAAATAAAATTAGAAGAGATTGAATGGGTTGCCCATCATCAGCTCAGGGCTTTGTTTGGCAGCTTCTAGGACAGTTGAGCCATACATACAACAACACAAAATAAATTTCACTTGCTTGCAGTTGCAGATCGGTATAAACTCAGTCCATCAAGGATTTACAGTTCTAGCAGCATTGGGATATATTAAATGAGAAACCCTTTCATCCTTAAACTGCTCAGCAGCCTAGTTAAGATATGAAAGTCATTGTTTGTAAGGCCAGAGGAGAGCAATTCATTCAGTCAGTTTAGTTGTGCAAGGAAGAGGCATGCCAATTGGGTCCAAAGGCAAGAGAAGGCCCAGAGAAACAGCAGCCCCTGGTTTTGAAGAACAGTCAAAGATAAATCCTTAATGATGCTAGCCTTTCTTTGCAGGCTGGAGGGGAACAGCATTTTTATTAGCTAAAGAATCTCAACTCTTTGGCTGCCCTGAGGGCACTGAAACAGGACAAACTGTGATCATCAAGTCACTCTCAGATGTTTGTGTTCTTCCCACCCACCAGCAGCCTCGAACCTGACCATGTCTTTGGCACAGCAGGTGGTATCTTTAATCCCACAGAGGGACAGCCTGAAGCAAAGATTAGCAGAAGAATTTGTTTTCATTAAAATCCAACCTACCATTATCATCCTATCTGATGATGTGGGTTTAAAATGCGCATGTCCAGCTATTCTATCAGCTCTGTTTCTGCAGGGAAAGGACAATTCAGCAACCTGCCTCTTCACTTTCTAATGTCTCTCTTTTCATCAACAAGTAACTAAAACAGACACAGAGAGGAATGTTAAATGCACCTCCTCCTGGAGAATTTTGCTAGCAAGTTCAATGGAATTGGGTTTTAGCTTTTACTATGTTTCTTTTGGCTGTGGATCTGTTCTGATATTCCTCCAAGAGAATTTTTTTTTTTATGGGACCATGAAAAAAAACCAACAGAACAGAAAGAAACATACAAATAAACACTAATATGTGCAGGAAAAATACAAACCTTAGCACCATGCACTCCCCTCATTATTAGACAAAGGTTGGGAAGGGTTCACAAGTGTAAAATGCTCATGTGAATTATGAGATTACTGCTCAGTTTTCTTTCAAGTCGTGGGTTGGAAACAGATGGTGGCTGTAGCATTTATGACGGCACAACATGTTACTGCAAGCCTAGCCATCTCTCTCCTCAAAAATGCAGCTGCAAGGAAAGTTGTGGAAAATCACATTAATAGTCTCTTCCACCACACAGTTTTCCAGCCCTTCGTTCCTGGCAAGCACATGGATAGAGCCATCTTGTATCCCAGTAGGAATACTCTTCTAATCCCTGTCCTAAATAGCACTGACTGGTTTATTTAAGGGCTAGGTAAAATGTGGGGTTTGTTAGTATTGTAAAAAAGCCTCCAGAAAGCAGGTCTTTCATGTGAGAGCGGAAGCCATGTGACCCTAAGTTCTACGTAAGGGAAACAGAAAGAAGCAATGAGACTGTCCTTCATTATTTAAACATTCGGTTCAGATCAAGCATGTTGATTTATAGAGAACTAGGTAGACAAATACAGTATTTGCAAATGCATCTTTGTGACATAGGAGTCCAAATCTCACTTTCAAGTGTGAGTAGAAACTTTCACAGGGCAAATACCTCTTGATTTTCAGAACAGGCTTCCAGGAGTTAACTATCTGAGTGCTTAAAGATACAAAGAGCAACTAACTCAGTATTTAAATATCTTGCCTTATGTATTCTATACATAAGAAAAAAGTGTTCAAGCTTCACTGCCCATGTGCTTCAGTCCTAGTGGAAATGCCTTGCTGCCTAAAATATGTTCATACATACAGCAAATCTATTCTTATAATCTCATTGAACTACAAGAGTTGGCCAGTGGACATAACCCTATGGCAAAAAGCAGCTAGGTAATTGGAATGTGTACAATAACCTGCACATGACAGAGGTGCACCCAGCCCAGAACTGGCTGGTGCTAACTTGGGGACAGCATGTATGGACTTGTAAGCCATGACCTTAGCCTAGGGCACAACCCCTCACCTCTCTAGTCACCACTGAGGGACCCACTTACACCAGGGAATAACTTAAACAGTAGAAAACTGTTGTTTGCCATCTGTAGGATCTCTGGTGCTTTAGAAACATGAAACGTTCCTGTTTCACAACACTTCTGAAAGCATCAACTCAGTAAGAGTATCTTGGGATTCAGACCTTTGTCCAAAACCAGGATTTTAGGATTATTTCAGTTGAATTATGTCAAATACTAAATTTCCAGACA
>VYZU01010914.1:0-28979 GCA_013401355.1 Ceyx cyanopectus
ACTTTTTGAAGGATGATTTCTCACTTTTAATGACTGACCTTATCCTAATGTTAACAATATTGTCTTTCTTATGCCCTTCCCATAGCTTTATTTCCTAGGTATGCACTTGAAGTTCACTTGAATATTCACCATGAGGCATACAAGGCAACTCCCTTGTATGTTTCTTTTAGCATGTTTTACATGTATTTCTGTAATTTTTTAAAGCTAAACAGTACCATGATTCATATTTTTCTACTTACTTATCAAGACGTTACATATAAATGCATGGGATTGCTACAGAACATCTCTCCAGTATCTCTTTATAAAGAAAGACAGAATTAAATTGCTATTAACCAGATTTTGTCATCTTTTAGCATATCTATCAGACAAGCGAAGAGTGTTTCAGTGTGAGGAACATCTGTGCCATGCTCAATTGCAAACCTGCGTCCCTAGCAGTGTAGGTTGTTATTTCACATGACAATAATTCCACCTTATTTCCCTCAGGGTTAGATTTTTTTCTTGCCTTTTTTGTTGGGTAAAAGTTTTTTATCTTTTATGATAATACAGAAACGTTACCCTCTCCTCTTCATTTCGATCTCCTACATAGTGTGCTCCCAGCTCCCTCCCTCCGTCCCGCAGTGATGCTTGCAGAAACATTCGGAGAAAAACATCCGTGCGGTCTCCTCCCGCTGCCGGCAGAAGCCGGAGCCCGGCTTTGTACCCAGCAGCTGTCTCCCGGCCGCCCGCCGCGGTTCGCTTCGGCTCAGCTGGGATGAGCTGGGAGCCCGCTGGCCCCGCAGTCCCGGCCGCCCTCGGCAGGTGGCCCCGGTGCCTCGCAGCTGCTCTGGGAGCCGCCGGCTGCGGGCGGGAGCGCGGGGAGCAGCGCTGCCCGGGTTGCAGGGTCCAGGGTTGCGGGGTCCCGGGTTGCGAGGTCCCGGGCGCCGCGGCCGAGCTCGGGGTTGCGCCGCTTCTCCGGCGCGGTGAGCGGCGGGGGTAGGGGCGCTGGCGGGGCAGGAGACGGGGTACCACGCGGGAGGGGTGCCGAGGAGCGTGCGGGGCGGGCAGCAGCAGGGAGGGATGGGCGGCAGGGTGGGCGCGGGGGTCGAGGCGAGCAGACGGAGCCTGCCCGAAGGAGGGAGCGCGTAGGGTTCGCCGAGACCTTTCCTATGCCCGCATCGGGAGGAGGCGGTGTTGTCCAGCAAAGGTGCCGCCTCTCCCGAGCAGCTTCTCCCTGAGGGGCAGCTTCGCCGGCCCCTGCAGCTCTGGTCTCCCTTCGGGGAAGCGAGGGGCGGAGCGGNGCAGGAGATGCTCTGAGCGAATACCCTGCGAGATGAGGAAGGGAAGTGGTGAGGGGAGCAGTGTTGTAATTTATTGGGGCAGCACATGTCCAGACTCTTATGTATCGAGCAATGTCCAGACTGTCTGTCAGGGAGATGTTGAAAAAGTGACTTTCAAGCCTTATAGAGATGTGAAGAGATTATTGTCTGTCTGGCCTTACAAGTTCTGTGTAGGATATGAGAAAATCTGTCACCGGGCTGTTTGTGGGCAAACTGTGCAGACAGCAGGATCCTGTATGGCAGATGCCTAGGAAGCGAGGGGAAGAAGGGATAGATCAAACATGGTTTTGCAATTAAAAGCAAAGTTTGGAATTAGAGGAGCTGCTGCGCAAACAGTCCCACAAAGACTTCTGTGCACTTCCAGCGTCTTTGCCAAAGCCCAACAAAAAGAATCCATGGGAACTGAGAATCCCAATATGCTGCCTGGGAAATGAAGTGCTTCAGATCAACAAAAAAAGCGTGGAACATGAGTAGAGCAGCAAATTTGGAGCCTAACAAAGTGATAGAAAAATTCAAGTACCTAAACTTAAGTGTTTGGTACCATTGCAGGCTGAGTAGAATATCTGGTGTGGGTTCCGGCTCAGTCCAGCATCCTCCACACAACGTCAGCCCCAAAAAGATACCAGGTAAATACTCTCTGGAAACCGAAATGGCACCAGTCAGCTGTGCAGCTGAATCACTCCTGGCTTTTACTTTGTGTGTTCTGAGGCACCAAATGTTTTAGTCTCCAAGGGAATACTCATTTGTAAGTAGATTATGAATTCATAAAATAAACACGCTCAAGTTCAGTCGATTTAACTGCAAGATAAAAAGAGAACAGATTGATTCATTTATGTCTTCATCATTATTCTTGGGACTTGATTTGAAAATATAAGCCATGAAGTCATTTGAATGAGTTTCTCAAGATTTTTTAACACTTGAAAGTAAAGGTTTAGAAAATTGGTCACTTAATGTGTAATGACAGGGAAAAAAATATTTACAATATTTTACATATGGCTTAAAAATATATTATTAGACTGCAGTATTTCAGTTTATACTATTTTAAATTATACACATTTTGGTTTGGCTATTACACTTTTGTATATGTGGTTGATTTAGTCTGAAATTGCAGTAATGTTACCATATGTAACATGTAGTAGGCTCTTTTAAATCTACCACTGTGAGCTAGAAAATAAAGCAGTTTCAGGTTATAGGAGAATTATGCCTTTGTAAAGGCATTTAAAATAGTTAATAGAAACAGTTAGATCACATAGTGGAATTGGATACTTACCCTGGAAAACATTAGTGTGATGGCTGAGTAGCACCTCTGCAGACAGCTTCACAAGAAAAGCCCTGGTTGCTCAGGTTCTAGTAATGGGGGTTCTCAGATCACAAGCCACTTTTTACAAGACAAAAACACTCGGTGAAAATGTTATTTCTATGGAAAAAGTAGTTAACAAAACCAACAGAGAAATCTTTTTCAGTTTATTGTTGGTATATTTTTATCATCTGTACCAACTGGGGGGACTGCTGCAAACTTCTCAAGAAGTGTTCTCCCTGTCACAGTCATTACAAGATAAAAAAACCACGTAACATGAAATGACAGTTATGTTTTTATAGTGTTTGTTAGAAAAGGTAGAAGATGCACTGTATAGTTTGTTTGATTTGAAAAAAATAATGGGGAATTCTCTAAGAAAATAAGAAAATCAGAGTTCTTTTCACTATAAATAAATAAATGAAATTGCCTGTTTGCAGTTTTCCCTGTGGATGAGGTGTATATTTTTCCTTCTGTGCTATTACATTGCTGAAGTGTAATGACTGTATCTAATTCTGTAGTCCCTTGCTCTCAAAAATGACTTAATCTCTCTTTCCCTCCATATGTGAAAAGGGAGTCATGTTACTTGTGTTTGCTTTTTGTTAAGAGTGCTTACAGATGCTTCAGACTGACTGAGGATAAAATAGCACAGTTTTCCTGAGAGATTGTAAGGTGTGTGTCCCCGTTTCCATCATGTTTTTCATCCTTTTGACTTGTAACTGGCAACAGTGCTGAATTAAAGACAACAGATTCCAAAATAATTTAAGTTTCTATTAAGAACAACTGAACCTCTCCTCGAAGTGAGGTGTGTAGCTGTGCGCATCTGCACATCATATGCTGAAACCCTCTGCAATTTTCCCAGAATCCAGCAGCTTGGTTACTTTAGGTAAAGAAAATTTACTTCTATGGTGGTTACGTGTGAGACTGGTGAGTCCAGGAGCACTTTGCCAGCTTTTGGACAAGATGAACTCTTTTCAGTGCACTGGATCTTGAAACTCTAATTAAAGTTGCAGTCTGATTATTCAGTCGGGACTGTTCTCATTTCTCTACCCTACTTTGAGTGGTGTAAGCCTTTTTTGAACAAGCTATGCTTATAAAAAAATGGGGGAAAAAAAAAGTTTATTTCCAAACTCTTTAAGTGGAAAAGTGTTATGAATTTTCAGCCAGGAGAGTGTGTTCTTTTTAAACTTTTTTATAAATATATTTGTTCAAGTATAGTTAATGTAGATGCTGATCGAGGATGTCCAAGTGCAGACATACTGCTCTTGGAGGTGCTTTTTTTTCCAATACAAGATTTTTGTTTTTTCTTTTTATATGAAGTAAACAAAATAAGTAGAAAAATAAGCAGAAAAAAAAAAAAGGGTTTGTGCATAAAAGGCAAATCTTTTCTTCCCCGAAGTTAAGAATTATATACTCAAATCACACTAAGGTAGGAAAGCAGTTCTAAGCGGTATTGAAATACAGGACAAAACAAATAAGAAGTTAGGTATAAATAATTTTGTCACATATACAGTATTTTTCATGCCTCTCCCTGAACAGCTGACATCCTGACCCAGTCTGCTGCTGTTTTACCCCTGCCTGTCCCTGACTCCACTCCTCCATGCAGTGGCAGTCGCACCACATGCATGGCACTGAGTGGATTCTCAACCCAACCCCCATGCTCGGTGCTGTGACCACCATGCATCACTGACATCCACAACTTTGATATGCTTCATGAGTAGTTTAGAGCATTTTCAGTTCACAGAAGCTGTAAGTAAAACCAAAGGATGTGAGGTGTTTATTTCATATTGAAAAATAAACTGATTTAAAATATTTTCCCCCAATTCTTAGTTTTAGGAATGGTATGAAATTCAGAGATACTGAATTCTATCATGATCCTTTTATAGACTTTATTACTTCAGAATTAAGTATAGAGCCTTATAAATACATGTTCATAAATAATTTTGCAATATAAGCGAATAATTATTATCCTTATTTTAATGATGAAGTACTGAGAGTAATATTTCAGAAATGTAATCTTTCTGAAAATGTATCTCTAACTGTTTATAAAGGTCTCTGAATTTGTAAAAGTCTGTTTCCTTTCTGTCACATATCATTTCAGATTTTCTCTGTATCACAAAACCAAGATGTTGCTTTTTTGTTCAAACAGAATAACAGAAAATTTACATTCAAAATGTAAAGAAAATTGCTAATGTTCTGTAATCCCTAATTGGCTAGTTAGATTCCAGTCAAATTCTCTCCTTATTCCTAAATAAACACAGAAAAATCTATTTAAAGGGACATGGTCTGTAGGGCAAATAGGACCTACTGAAACATTTTATCGGTCTGGGAGAATGGCCTCTGTTTTCCAACAATCTGTATGTCTGACACTTACAGAAATAAAGCAAATGGAAAAAAAAAAGCTGAAAAAATGCTATAATCATATGCAGATGGTAAGAAATAAAAGCTAGATAGTAACGGAAGACAATATTTTGGTGGAAAGGGTAAAGATTCTTCTCTCGTGGATCTATGGTACAAACATTTTATTTTTCTGACCAGCAGAAAAAGATAATGCTATTGCCCAGACTTGTGATTTTGAAGGAGTGTGTGTCCTTGTGGAAGAATTTCACCACTCAGAATTACATTTCATATAGTCTTAGATTATATTACCATTTGTGGAAACTCCCTGATTAAATGGGTAAGGAAATAACTACATCTTTTTAACATTGAATCTTTTGACGTGTTTTGTGGGCATTTCCTTTCTGACTACTGGGTTTGAGCTGAAAGCAGCATACTTCACTAGTTCCCAGGCATAAGTGTGTGTGCTCTCTGGAATGTACTGGAGCATAAAAATTATTGCACAGGGTCATAAAGTTCCATCTTACCCAAGGTCCGGTCCTGAACATTGATCAGCTGCAGATACCAGGGCACAGGGTGTGACTAGTCTTAGCCTACATCCTACATACAGGTATCAAAAATCAATTCAATATACTACGTACACTGCCACACACAGGTATCAAATTCAGAGACAAAACTGCTGGAGCTGAAACTAGCAAGGGATGAGAAGGGTAACGAGGGGAACTTCTGTAAGTGCATGGTCACCAAAGGAAAACCACAGACAGTGTGGGATCCACTGCTCAGGGGGACAAGCGACCTAGTGACAAAGGACACGGAAAAGGCCTCAGTGCCTTCTTTGCACTTTTTGGGATATTTTTTTTTACCTGCTCCTAGTTCCCTTTGCCTAGCACTCTGTACTTTGAACATCCCTTTTCAGGTGCTATATACATGACCAATGGCAAAACAGTTTTATTTCTTTCTATATTTTTGTTTTAGCAATTCCTAGCATTCAGTTTCTCTACTGAGAAGCCATCAGCAATAATAGGCACTTAGTAGTCCTCTGATTTAGGAGCAATAATAGCCAGCAATTACAGCCTGTTCTTACTCTCCCTGTAGGAAGCAAACCTCTTCTGATGGCTGTTTTCTGCAATTTTACAGTCCCATTTGAACTTTCTTTGTAGCCATTTATAGACTCTTGGCTTGATATTTCAGAAGCACAACTCTTCACTATCATATTCAGAGCACACACTCCCCTGGTGAAGCTGGAGCATGGCAGTGGGCCGTTCGGAAGGGAGGCTGGCAGAGGGACCACATACTGTCAGGTAGATAGATCTGCCCAGACTTAGTTAAGCAGAGTAAATCATTGTGATTTTTAAAAAACCTTCAGGTATGAGTTGAGACTGAGGGGACCTTTATAATTGATCATACTAAAAGTATGCTAGTGTTTTTAGGACACTATTATTTTTATTAGTACTTGTCAGAAAAAAAAATACAGAGATTATATATTCTTTCACCCATGGGACTCTCTCCTAGATACGAGGGCTAAGAGGTAAACCCAGAAGAGAAATCTGCAGTATTTCTACGGAAAAGTAGAATATTGCAATGCTAAAGACGTTAAGCAGAAAAATCTAGGGATCCAGGGAAAGGTAGAGAAGATAAAAAATAGGAGTAAGGGGCATAAGAAGTCAGAGCTGAGACAGTATCTTTATGGTCTATCTTACTATCTGTGGCTGAAAGCTCTTAAAAAAGCTTTCATATTCTGCCACCAAGGTAGTTTAAATCTTTCATGAATTATACATAATTATACAGTTAACATGCTAGGTTATAGTGTTAGGTTTCATTTCAATTACCATTAGTGCTTCTTCAATATCTATATTTAACTATCTCCTTATCAATGAGAGAAAATAGCTCAAACTCTATGTGCTATAGGTGCTATAATTGCTTCTGCTTGAGTCAGCAGCATTGTTTTTTGCAGAATCCTGGATATCATTTCCCTTTGACTTGGGTGAGGTGTTAAGGCACCATCTCTATCCCGTATGAGTCAGAATTGTGAGAACTGCCTTCTAAAGTGATACCAACAGAAAACATATTATTAGCTTTTTGCAAAATACTCCGTAAACAATTGATTAGCAATTACAGTATTTGTAATATTTAAGCTTTTTCTTCCCTTTGACAGTTACATGGGTAAGCTCTGTTTCTCAGTTCAGGAGAAGGCTCTTGCATGCTTCTGAAGTGTAACGGGTTGGAAATTTAATGTTAAAAGAAAACAATGTAATGAAAACTGCAGTAGCTATTCAAAATGTAGTGGACTGTAACACTTAGAAAATCAGTCTGCTAAACAACTGTCAAAATCCTCTCATAAAGCAGAGCTTTTTAACTCTGGTGTATAACACTTTTTTTCTATTAAGTTGATCGAAACCAGTCATCTCTACAGACAAGGAAAACATAAAAATCAGTTTCTCCTGCCATAGCACCATTGTCTTTTGTGACAATGTGGTATTGTCATTTAAGTGAGCCTCTTGTTAGCATCTACAAAATGACTATTTGCAGTCGCTCTGCTTTTCTGTTGAGCAAGCTATATGTGTAATATATGTGTACATAATGCTTACTTCTTCTGGGAATGACTTTTTGTTTTATGTTTGTACAGTTTTCAGGACTGGATGGGCTTCTGAGCCATTACATGGGAATTTTAAATGTTAAAAATGTACAAGACATACTACTGATACAATGACTTATAAACAATGAAAAAAAATGTATTCAGTGTTTAAAAAATATTATTTTGATCTTCAGTAATCTTTCTAGTCTCCTACTAAGTTTGTGGTTCATGGACTTTCTGAACTTGAGAATTTGCATTTCATATGCCCAGATGTGGTTTTATTCCATTAATCTGTCTAGTTACTTTAGAATCCAGTGTTTTTACAACTTCCTCTCCTACTGCCCCATCTCTGACAAGTCTTGAAGGAATGCGTTTCATTTTTCCATTATCCAGGTCCCTGGCCAGTTTACCAATAAAAGTCACTGTTGATTTAATTCCATATTAATATTCTAGGCTACTTGAGGAAGGGCCAAGTGAACACCCAAACTGTCCAGTCACTTCTGCCAACACTGAGCAAAAGAACAAGCTTTGATCACCCCAGTTAGAACTACCATCAGACTTACGCAATTGCTCCCACCTCTGCAGCTGTTTGGCTTCTTGATGCACCACTCTGTTCTGTTCTGGTTTTTTTTCTCTTCTGCCCTTGTGAACTCAAGTGATACACATCGATGTTTAGCTTTATCTGGTACCAGAGAACGAAGGGGAGAAGTAGTCATGGTCAGTGCTGTTCAAAGAATTAATTCTCCATCTATCATGGTTTAACCTTTACTGGCAACTAAACACCACAAGCAGGGCAGGAGGGAAAATCCAGAGAAAAAAGGTGAAACTGCATGGGTTGAGATAAGGACAGTTTAAGAGAACAACACAAAGAGAGAAGAAACAACAGTAATAATAACACTAATGAAATAATATAATATTTAAAGCGAGTGAAACAAACCATGAGCCCCACACTAAGACCAGGCACCCCTTCACCCACCCAGTCCTCCCCTTATATATATTTTCTCAGTGAGAAAATTAACCCTATCCTGGCCAAATCCCAGACACCCTCCCACCAATCTCTGCCAAGTGAAAGGAAGGACACCCTTCTTCTGATGCCCTGTCATGATGAGCAGAGACTCATGCTTAGGAAAGAAACAAACCCCCCCAAGCACCCAGACCGCACCCCGAACTTGTACTTGAGAATTGTGCTAAATGCAAAAAATATTTTAGAAAGACCAGTGCTTTTTATAAACATGTTTAGTGTAAGGCATTAGATAATATATTACATATGCCTTCAAAGTGTCTAAGAATATCAGCACTGACTCATCAGCAATGAGAAATAAAGCTTACAAGTGGTTTATGAAGTCAGACAGAGAACAATGGAAATGTTTTCTCTTTAGATTTTCATGTATTCTATCACACATACGTTTGTATCTCACTCCAACAGTATTTTGGCTACACAGTCCATGCTGTTAGTGCTAGCTATTAGATGAATAGGTGTGATTGAAATGGGTTCATACCTCTCCCACATTTTTCCCTGGATTTTGTTTTTTTCTCTAACACAAGACAGTAATAGCAATGAAACAGCATAACTACAAAAAGGCTGTGGCTTCTGAGATGTAATGATGGCTTTGTTTAACATTAGAATAGGGGCTGCCTAATGGATAGTCAAGTCCTAGAATCTGTAAGAAGAGTTAGTATTGTTTCATACATAAAAGCAAAGCTTTTTTCCTATTTTTCTAATCGACTTATTAGAATAATATTTGGGGGAAATTATGTATTTCTCTTACTGTTAATTTTGCCTTGTGTCATGGTTTAACCCCAGCAGCAGCTCAGCACCACCTCAGCTGCTCTCTCACTCCCTCACATTGAGATAGTAGGATCAGAAGGGTAAAGGAAACTCATGGGTCGAGATAAAGACACATTAATAGGTAAAGCAAAAGCATGCAAACTAAGCAAAAGACAGAATTAATTCACCACTTCCTACTGGCAAGCAGGTGTTCAGCCATCTCCAGGACGGCAAGCTCCATCACATATAGTGGTGGCTTGTGAAGACAAGCACCATGACTCCAAACGTGTGTCCTCCACTGCCACGTTCTTCCCCCAGCTTTATATGATGGTGGGGTGGTGTGAGATGCAGAAAAGGCTTTGACTGTGCAAGCTCTGCTCAGCAATAGCAAAAACCTCCCAGTGTTATCAACACTGTTTCCAGCACAAATCCAAAACATATATCCATACCACCTACTATGAAGAAAACTCTAGGCCAGCCAAAAACCAGCACAGTTTGGCTGCTAACAGGCTGCTAACCTCCAAAAGTGCAGTTAATTAGAAGAGACTGAGCTGAAAAGTAAAATCACTGAACAGAATTAGTTCTGTTCTAACTCAAAACAGGATAGAATTTTTAATGTTAAATTGTACTTACAAAAGGATATTAACTGACAAACTTTTATTTCTGTAGGAGGTTTATGGAGACTCATCTAAGAACAATTCCAAGTGATGCATTTTCCAATCTCCCCAACATCTCTAGGATGTAAGTTCTGTTTCTGACATTACTCTTCTGTCTCTTTTATTAAAAATCACTTTCTTTCTCCAAAATTTTGTCTTTGTGTATAATACTTATGAAATAAAATTATTCTTGCGACTTTTGTATGTCACATTTTAGAACTGCAGGTAGTCATCCCGTTGTTTACAACCTGAACCAGCCATAGCAAGGCATACTAGGCATTTTTGGTTAAGAGTATGACTCTACTGAAGTAGATGTGATAAAAAAGGTTGGTTTTGTTGGGTTTTTTTTTTGGTGCAGTTTGCAAAATATGAGAAACGTTTTCATTCCTAAAAGATTAACATATCCTACTGCCTGTCCTCTGATCCTGGCTAAAAATTAGTTTCCAGCTCTCAGAATGATTTATAATTCTTTTTATTTGGAGACCCTGTGGCATTTCTGAACTAAGGATGGATTTTCACCAAAACATTAGTATTTTGTGTGATGTGAGAGGAACTTCCATTGTGTCACTTCCTTTGTATGTAACACCTGTAGATGGCTATTTGGTGCAGGGGCTGCCCTGCCATCTCCCAGTTCACTCCCTAGAATTACGCTCATGTAATTTAGAAAGGGCCTCGGGAGGCCTCCAGTCCATGACCTCCTTAAAGTTGGGTCAGGCCCAACCAGAATGCTCAGGGCTTTATAGAGCCTGGTGCTCAGTTTTATCCGTGCTCACTGCTAGCTAAATAAACCACTTCATTCATCAAGAGGCCCACATTTTTCTGGTTCAGACTTTTATTACTAATGTAGCAATAGGAGCTCTTCTTGTTGTCTTTGACATTCCTTGCAAGTCTCAACTCCAGCTGAGCTTTGGCTGAAAGGCTGAGATGGACTACTATTTGTGAATTCATTAAGCATGACTTTGGGAGCATGGAGAAGCCTGACTAATTATTCATTATCCAGGTGTATTGAAGTAACAGCTTTCTAAAATCCTTATAAGAAATTGTTATTGAATATCTGCAGCTGATTTTACCATTTCAGTTTAATCAGAGATAGTAGATTTAGTCTTTCTTTGAGGAATGTCCTTCAGATGCTGTATAGTATCATACAGAAGCCTGATAAACTTTTTACATTTAGTAGAACTCTGTTTTGAACAAAGATATCAACTCTTTGTTGGTTTTCAGTGACACATAATCCACTCTTTAGATGCTTTTCAGATTTTGAAAGTCTTGAATTGTCATATTTATGAATTTGTAAAAGCTTGGGTGTTCATCTGAAGAATTCAGTGAACCCTTCTCTAGAGACGCTAGCATTCCAGAGACACCAAATCTTCCTAACCTTCATGTCACCAGAGGTGAGGAAGGGATATTAATGCTGCATGTCTCTAGGTCACTTGGCAATCTCGTAGGTAAGGACACGCAGCCACTTGATCTCTTTCTCTGTGCATTAGGATTCAATGACAATCTTTTACCTATACTGTTTGGTAATAACGTGGGAATAGATAACCACTCTGTTGTATGCTTTGATCACATTTCAGTTGAAGAGGAAAGCCAAAATTGCAAAGACCTTATGGCCATGAATGAGATGAATAGATACTTTTTACAAAGCTTAAGATAGTATGTTGGCATATGCATCTGTTTACTTGGGTCACGATTTCAAGGCTACCTGGGAAAACAAACATCAATATCTTCCCTAAATTATTATTTAAAGAGAGTATCTGAACACGGAATTTTCCCTTCCCCCTACTCCACATCTGTATGTAGGAAAATACCATAGATACAGTTGAATATAGCAGTAACCTAACTAAAAAAATGACCTGATGTGGTAGCATTACATCCTCTCCTGCTATGCAATGCTTTCTGGATTGCCACATTTATCTTCTTTTCTTAATTTTAAAAAGCCTATGAAGAACAGACAGCATTTAAAACTTGAATGGTATCAATGCCCTTCTGGATTTTTCTTATAGCATTACTACTACTACTACAAATTATGAACTCCACCTTTGTGATATAAACATTGGGTTAAGGAACCAGTACATGTGTTTTAACTACTTCTTGAGTGTATTTCTTGGCCTGTAATGTAACACATTTCATTTGCCTCTCCCAGCACATAATTTCATCAGCTATAAAAATTACCAGATCATTCTTTGCTTTGTAAACTCATCTAGAAAATGTTCTGTATTTTCCATAGGGTGTTAGAAACTGTTTTTTCTGTTCCAAACATAGCACTTCATTTTGGTATATAGTTTCTACTCTGCAATTTCCACAAATAAACCTTTTTTTTTTCTGTGTACTGAATAGAAAATGTAGTTGTCCTCTGTATGATCCCTGTTTAAACAAAAAAACTTAGAGCTAGTATTTCTCTTAAACAAATGCATATTTATGTACTCTTGATAGCCAGAAGTAGAGATTGTTTCCCTGTGCTGCTTTGCCACAAGAATGAAATAAAAAGCATTTCAATAAAATACTCAAGTGCAAAGCTAATTTCTGTCAGAAATGTATCAGTGCACTGAAAAAGAAAAAAGTTAATAAGATATTCAGATGTATGAGAAAATTCTGAGTTACATCCTTAAAATTCCAAAAACACTGAATCATTGAAGAAAGGCTTCACCTAGTATTTCCTACTGACTTAAGACAGGTTGAACGTTCAGTGTTTTGAAGCTCAGTGATATGGAACCTTTTTTTCCTGAGCTCAGAATAATGCTTTTGGGTCACATTCATCAGTACCTTACAGACACCTGACCTGCAGCTCCCTCAGCAGTTTTCTCCACAGCTTCTCCATACAAAGAAGCAACCCCACTTGGCATTGTGCTCTCTGTTAGCAGCCCCATACAAAGCAGAACAGTTCTACAGACTTTTAATGTCTCCTGCACTCTGCTGTCCTGCAGCCAGTGCCACCACATGGTTCCCTGCACCACACATGCATCTGCACTGTGGTGCTCCCACACCTCCCTGCTCCCCAAGGCCATCCCAGATAGCACAGCCCCAGCTCAGGGCTTCCACTGCTTTAGTTGCTCCTGGTTGTCCTCTTGTGAACCACCCCACGTCACCAAGCTGCCCTCCATCAGCAGGAGAGGAAGACAATGGCATCAGTCAAAATCAATAACCCTGTTAAAATTTCCACTCTCAGATAGTGTCTATGTATCTGGCAGTGTAATGGCAGTTGGATTAAAAAAAAAAAAAAGAATGCAAAGTAAAGTGGCATGATGGGCACTAGCCCTGGCTTACCACGATCTGAGATTCGTTTTTCTGTTTGTTGGTGTTTAGCTACATCACCATAGACGAAACACTTCAGAGTCTGGAGGCCCATTCCTTCAACAGTTTAAGTAAAGTCACTCATATGTAAGTACTGTAAGTAAATAAATGAATACAAAATAAATACATGTCAGAGTGATTACATGAATCTAACACACATGCTGATGCTTTGAGTTGTAATTCTTCTTTATTCCTTTTCTCATTTTCTCTCTCTGTAAAGTGGAGTCAGTCCCTTTTTTTTTACTTTTGCTTTCTTTCCCTATATCCTTTCTGTTCCCTTGCTCTTCTGTATCCTCCCCTAGAAGTGTAAGAAATTGTAGTGCAACAGATGTAGGACTACACAATGAGCATGTTAGCAAGTTTAAATAAACTGGCAGCTAAGAATTATTTCTGTCAAATTACTGAAGGTAAGTGTAAAACTTAGTAAAGAGGCCAGGAAAGGAAAAATGTGTGTGTGATGGGGGCAGGTATGGGTGGGTTTTTTTATATAAGATGAAAATCTGGTAGGTCTACTGAGTCTAGACAAGGAATTTTGGCACAGTCTGATTGGTGCAGCTAAACTACTCACTGTTGTTATGGACAGAAAATAAACAAATCTGCTGAAAAATAAGGGTAATGAGAAAGATTGAGAAAAAACTGCATGAAGAGCACAGACATATATTTCAGAAAAATAGAGCCATGATGATCAGAGGCCTACAAGGCCTCTCCTACAGGACAGGCTGAAGGATCTGGGGTTGTTCAGCCTGGAGAAGGCTCTGGGGAGACCTTAGAGCACCTGCCAGTGCCTGAAGGGGCTCCAGGAAGGCTGGAGAGGGGCTGTTTCCAAGGGCCTGGAGTGAAAGGACGAGGGGTAATGGGCTTAAATGAGAGCAGAGGAGATTGAGACTGGATATCAGGAAGAAGTTCCTTACCTTGACGGTGGTGGCTCAGTGGCACAGGCTCCCCAGGGACGTGGTTGAGGCCCCATCCCTGGAGCTATTCCAGGGGAGGTTGGCCAAGGCTCTGAGCAGCCTGGTCTAGTTGAGGGTGCCCCTGCTCACTGCAGGGGGGCTGCACTAGATGACCTATGGGGTCCCTTACAACCCTAAACATTCTATGATGCCAGGTAACCATCATGAAGGCTGAAGGGTCGGCAGCCCCACCAAGACAGTTACAGAAAGCATCCACCATGATCAGTGTCAAGCTGGTTCTTCAACACGTGCAGTCTAAAAAGCCATCTGCAGACCAAGCTGTTGCCTGGGTAGAAGTATTTAAAGATATAACTGTGGATAGAAGGTGTAAGGAATTAAGTCTATGTTACATTTTGCAGTTGTATAAAACAAAGAAACACCCTATCTCTATACTGCTTGACATGGCTCTGTAGGGAAGAGTATTTCCATTTCAAGTCTCAAAATGGAGTGAATTTAAGTGACCTGAGCCATCTTTTGTATCCACTGATGAATTCTGTAAAAGTGATAGGAAAAATAATACAAAATACTGTTAAGAGACGTGAAGGAACTAAACAGAAAACTAGGACATAATATTATAAGATAAATAGATGGCTATAAATTGACAGATTATACATCAATGCTGAAAATTTTGCTTAAGCTTTCTTCTTTTTCCTCAACTTTGCAGACACCATGTTCAAAGAAACTTCCATTATCACAGTTATTGCTTTGATTTTAGGACAATACAGACAAAAGATCCATAACCAGATCCCAGTCTCCAGGACCACACCTATCCAAGATGATAATTCATCACTGTAAAATTGCTCAGAAAGCTGGTCTTGAGCTACTGCTGGCCAGTACCAAAGCTGATTGAAGAAATTAGGTCCCTGACATTTCATTTTACCATTTCTAATTTCTGTTACAATAAATAATATGAATAATCAGTCTGGTAATGTTTCTCCCTTTTTTACAGTGAAATTAGAAATCTCAGAAACTTGGATTACATAGACCCAGATGCCTTTAAAAACCTCCCACTTTTGAAATACCTGTAAGTATTTAGCACATGTAACAAGCTGGCACTTAAGCCTGTAAAGATGACTCTTTACACTACAGCAGTTTTGTTTATTTGCATTTAATTTTGGAACTGATTGTAATGCTTTTCCCTGATGCTTTATTTTAATGACAGAAAGCCAGCTAAGTTAGAAGGGTTGGAACTTTTGATTACTTTTGCAAGAAAGGAAAATATGTTCACAAATTCATCAGTAATTTTGCCAATCTTCTTATCCACTACATATCTGGAATGCTAATGTTTCCTTGGCAAAAGTCCACATCTAGATTTCTTTTTAAGATAAGTGCCTTTATTTTTGTAGCAAACAGTGGGACAAAGTGACACAATACACCTTTGATATTTACTAGATATTTATGAAGGGTTTTAAAGCATACCTAGCTAAATCTGACAAGCACATCTATAGATACCCAATTTTGTATGACCTCTATGTCAGTAAGAATTTCTGAAGAATTCCTCTGTATTCCCATGAAGTTTCAGAAGAGTAGCACAAAGAGAGTAACTTCTGTGATTTTGAGTAATGCTAGGAAGTTCCATAAGGGGGGTGGTGGGTATTGATTTTTCCTCCAGATCTGAAAGCAGTAAAAAAAAGAAAATGTGATTTCAGGTGAACAGCTTTAAAAATTAATAACAATTTTTTCTGAAATTATTTCCACTCCACAGGACTTCAGATCTAAAGTGGCACTAACTGTACTTACATCTGAACACAGCTTCCCATTTTAGACTTATCTGAACAACCCTTAGCCTCAACAAAAGACAGAGAATTTGGGGGTCCTGTCTGTTGTCTGAAGCAGCTTAATCTCTCAAGTAAATCCCCTTATAGGATTTACTTGAGAGATTATAACCTTATAGGCTACTTCCCTCTGCTGATCTCCTTAGCTGCATTATTCTGTGTTCCCAAATATTAAATTCTATAATTTATCATATATCTGGTTTGTTTTTTTTTTTTATTGTTCTGGTATCCTTGTATTTTGAAGAGTTGATTTTAAATGAACTGACTGACAACAGAGAGGATTAAATAATAGTCCTGCACTGATTAATGCTTTAAATACATTGCTTCTTGTTATTCAGTGATCCAATACATGCATTTCTTTCCATTTCTACTCTCTTTCAGTGGTATTTTTAATACTGGACTCAAAGCATTTCCAGACCTCACAAAAATCTCCTCATCTGATGTAAACTTCTTACTGTAAGTATCTGTCCTCACAGATGGTTAGAATATAGCCATCCTCAGATCCCAAGAAAAACTATAGTGAAGGTTTCTGTTTTAGAGAAAAATATCAAATAAGTCTGCAGAAGCACTTTTCCTCAAGCTATATTTCTATTATCATCAGCACCAAATCTGGAAAATGACAGGTCACCTAGCACCAGACATTTGACCTGGACGAGAGACACAGACACACAAGCGCATCTCTGTTGGATTAGCCAAAGCACGTGACACAACTTTTTACACTTAGCAATACTTACTTCTTCACTAAGCAATACTTACTTTGCTAATTCTCTGGAATAGAAGACAAGGGACCCCTCTGTGCTGTTAACCACTATAATCACACAGGTTGGCACACCTCACTAGGACTAGAAAGCCCATCTAACTTCACAAGCTCACTTCCTGGATGCTGTAACATGCTAGATTTTCAACCATCCCACATTTATCTTCTGGCTTTAGATACAACTAAAACAAATTTATTCTACACTTTTATTACAATCAAAGACAGAGAACTATTAATAATAAAACTGTTCTGGAAAAGCTCTGTTGGGCAACTGTTTGACTGTGATGTTCTGTCTCCTTTTTCAGCGAAATTGCAGATAATCCCTTCATGACTTCAGTGCCTGCAAATGCTTTCCATGGGCTTTGTAATGAATCTCTAACTCTGTAAGTTCTTCCAGTTTAAGTCACAAACATGTTTGCAGAGTTCTTCTGTGAAGCTAAAGCATGGTTGAAACTAACAATTGCAACCTAAGTGACACATACCATGAAAACAAATGGGTGGCAAATGTCAGAAGACTAATATTTGAAGGAAAGCTGCTAAATAAAGTTAATTTATGCAAGTAATTCTCAATGTGATTTACAAGAAAAGGCTGAGGGGAGTGAAAATAACTGTAATGAGTTATGACACGAACTAGGGGGAATGCAAAGGAATGAATTCTAAAAATAATTCAGACAGGCTTGATAGTAGCATCATAGTATTTTCCTAGGTGTTAGTACCTTTAACGTTCCTTAATCAGGCCTAACAGAACTTTGTTTCCTTGCTTTTAGTTTGATGGTGGGAAAATGATAGCAACTTGTTTTAGTCCATTTCTATCTGTGCTGTAAAGAAATAAAAGATGACAAACCTGACACATGGTGGTTTTGATTCAGCTACACTCAATAATGATGCTGGGCATTTTGCTGCTTTTCAAGAAATTTAAATTAAGCTATCTGTAAACCTGCTGATATCAAGAAAAATTGTACATACTAGGTATGTTAGCTAGATGTTAGGTATTGGGGTATCGAAGCAACGCAAAATACACTTTTTTTTTTTTTTTTTGCTTGCAGCAAACTCTACAATAATGGTTTTATCAGCATCCAAAGTCATGCTTTTAATGGGACAAATCTGGATGCTATGTAAGTAGGAGATCCATTTCTTCTTTCAGTAAAAAAATGTTATATAATAAATACTCTATGCTTGTTGGAGGCTCTCAAATACATATCTTATCCCAATTATTTTTAAGGAATAAAGAGAAGATATTAATTTCATCTAGCAATAAAAATAACAGTGCTTAATGTCTTTTGCAATGTGCTTTAATTTGGTATATATATTTATAGCTCTGAAAAAAAATAATGGCAGTTAATTCTAGTGTGAATTTTATTCCAGTTTGAAGCTACAATCAGATTTCTTTTCATCAGTAATATTTCTAAGACAGTTTTGAGGATAATTATGCTAGTTTAGTTACAAGACAGTTTATTTTACTAAGTGTAGTACTGATAATGGTAGAAGCCCTTTCACTGAAAGCATTTATCTGCAAAAGACAGAGGTGTTAGGTGCTGGAAGCAACTCGGAGAAACAAGTCACTTGCACTAGAATGAGAGCTGGGCATCTCAGAAGCATGAAGCAACCATTTCAACTTTCCTTTCTCCTCCTTACTCTAGTTTCTGGAAAAATAATAGTGAGAGAATATCATTTTTTGTACCATACCCAAAATAATCTGCTGCAATCATTAACACAGAAGAAAGCTCAATTCCAAAGGTTCCATTCAATTTGGCAGAGCCCACTCTGGTCTTACAGAGGCTTGACTGAAGGGTCTGGCTGGCAATCTCATGCATAAAAGACATTTCATCATTGTGAGCTCTGAAATGAACCAGAGAAGCAAGAGGATAAATATGGTTATTTTCAGCATGTTACTTTAAATTTGATTTGAATGGTAAAATAATTCTATAAAAGCATCCTTCATGTGGTCTTCATCTTTCCAAACTGCCTTCTTTCCTTAACAGCTAGCTGTACTGTACTTCCTACATTTTAAAAGCTTTGAGTTAAACTAAAGTTCTGGGATAGGTCTTACTTCACTCATATTAGTTCAGTTCCTCTGAATTTTCACATGAGAAACGGAGTTTTTCATGTTGACATAACATTTGTACTAGCACCCATAGCAATCTCAAGATGTAAAACATGGCAAAATGAACCCAGTGCCTTGACTGAATCCATCTAAGCAATATATGCAATACTGTTCTGTCTTAGCCAATACGTGAACTGTGTTGACTCTTCTAGTTCTTACATTTTGATGAAACATAGGTTGGAGATTATTTTGTAGAAAATTTTCTTTTTGCTTCTCTGATAGCGTGCAGGTGCTATGGCTCCTGGTCTCCTTGGATTTTTCCTTATTATCAATGAATCAAGTGAAAATGTAGTTTAAGAAGATGTGGAGTCTTAAAAATATGCTTTACTGTACTGGGCAGAGGTAGAGAAACAGAAAACACATACTATGTTCTGCAGAGAGTCCTTGCATACTTTCAGGAAAATTTTGTAATTAGTATTCTTTAAAAGCATTTCCATATTTTTTAAGGCCTCAAGGGTAGAAGGCCTTACAGAGAGATCTGGGCAATCACCACCTATATGAAATTTAACAAGAGCAAGAGCTGGATTCTCTACCTGGGACAGGGTAAATAAATCTGCTGGCACACACAAACTGGGGGACAAAAGGCTGGAGAACAGCACTGTGGAAAGAGATCTGAGGATTTAGGTGATCTTCATCTAGGTGACCCTGCTCTGGCAGGGGGGTTGGACTAGATGATCTTCTAGGTCCCTGCCAACCCCTGACATTCAGTACTTCTGTGATTTGTGTGGATGGCAAGATGAATACGAATCACGTGTGCCCTGGCAGCCAGAAGGACCAACCACATCCTGGTCTGCAACAAGCACAGCACTGCTAGCCAGTCCAGGGAGGTGACTGTACTACCCTGCACGGCACTGGCGTGGCCTCTCAGCTCAGGTACTGTGTGCAGTTACAGATGCTTCAATATAAGGACAATCTAACTAATCGAGAGTGTCCAGAGGAGGGTGACCAAGATGGTGAAAGGCCTCAAGGGTGTCACAGTTTAAAGATGGACTGGCTACTAGACAAATGACAGATGGTCACGGTTCACCCTTTTCCCTTCCCAAAGAGGAAGGGAAAGGGAATAAAGGAGAGACTTATGGATTAGAAAACTAAAGCAGCCTCAATGGAAATAGTAATAATAAAATAAGATATATACAAATATATACAAAATACGTACAAAATCAAACCAAACACCCCACTGTCAACTATGTCACTGTCACCCCTGATGCTGTAGGAAGGCACTGGGGAAGTCTCAGACTGGACTCAGTGGTAGGTGGCAACTGGGATTCAGGTGCTGGATTCTAGAAATGGATTCAGGAACATATTGATTGGGATAAAGACAGAATGCAGAAGAGTCCTCCTTGGATGCCAGACATGGGAGAGACCAACCTTTGTGATCCTTTAGCTTTATATTGGATGTCTTATATGGGATGGAATACCTTGTTGGTCAGTTTAGGATCACCTATTTTCTGTGCTCCTTCCCATAGGTGAGGCCTCTTACTTTCTGCACCCCCAATGTGGCACACAAGATTTAGCAGCAACCTTTGTCTCTATAGAAGCAAGTATAAGCAAGAACCTTTCTGCACATCAATCCTTGGTAGTAACTCTAAACACTGTACACTGACAGACACTGTCTGCAAAAATATCCCTTTTTCAGAGACTGAGCTGAAAAGTAAAATCACTGAATTAGTTTTAACTCAAAGAAAGACAGAGAGCAAGACTTGCAAGGAGCATTAGCTTGGAAAAGATCAGTCTGAGGGATGACCTCATGGCAGTCTACAGCTTCCTCAAAGGGGGTAGTGAAGGGGGAAGTGCTGATCTCCTGTCTCAGTTGCCTGATAGGACACAAGGAAATGGTCACAGCACCAAGCCTGTCAGAGTTTAAGAAGTGTCTGGACAACACTCTTAGTCATATGGTTTAGTTTTAGGTAGTCCTGCAGGAAGCAGGGAGTTAGACTCAGTGATCCTTATGGGTTCCTTCCAACCTGAGATATTCTATGATTCTATAATTCTGAGTACATCTGAGTAACCCTAAGTGTCCTTTCAGAAACTGGCTATAATGCGCTATTTAAGCAAATAAAAATAAATAAAATTTTAAAACCAAACAAAAAAACCCACAACACCCAAAAGAACCAAAAGCTAGCTTACTTTCAGGGCTTTATCTATCAGCAGTAAATAAGAAACAAAATTATCTTAATTAAATCATATATCATTTCCTTGGAGCAAAGCACCTCTCGAGATTTACAAAGCAAACTAGGGAGCAAAACATCAGTGGTAAAGTCTTTACCTGTTGGATAAACTACACTGAAACTTCTAAACTAATTTTCTGAAGTAGTTTGGTTACCATGACAAGATATAATTTTGCTAATTAATAGCAAGCTTGGAGATTTGTTTTTTCTAGCAGCAGCGTGAAGTTAATGCAAAAGGCAAATAATTCATTTTCTGTATTCTGACATTTCTAATTTGAACTCCTGTTATCTACCACTGTACAGCAAAGAAAGTACCTGTTTTTCTCTGGGTCTGATCCAACATCCTTTGGACTTGATGAAATGTGGAGCAAAAAGAACCTAAGAAAAATGAGTGAGGGAAAGAAATGTTAATGGGTTTTGAATGATGACATCAAGGAGGAAAGCAAGTAAGAAAGGAAAACAGACAAAATCAAAAATTAGTTTTTGACAAATCATTCAAAGACTTTATGTTCCATCCATAAATCTGTAGACGTTTTTGGAATCTCAGAGACTACCTTCTACCATGCAGCATGTCTTTCTACCAGTCTTGTCATATCAAAAGACCTATATAACTCAAAGAGGTCAAAGCCATCAATGCAGGTCCAAGTGTGGAACCATGCATAAATGGCTTCCATTATCATACCGAGTAATGCCCTACTTAATAAATCTTCTCACCTAATAATCTGTGTTTCAGAGAAAACCTCAGTACTGCTGTGTATGTTTCATAAAGGCAGGGAACACTTTCACTGAACAGTGTTCATCTGAAACTTGAATCCCTCTTTCTAACACATCATTAAGGTCCCTGAACTGCATGATTTCTTTAGACTTCTGCAAAGTGGTGCTCCTGCACCAATATTTATTTCTATAAGGAAGTTAGTGAGGAAAGAAGATTTTTAAGAACGTATTTCCAGTGAATGGCAAAATGTATCTGTGATGAGCTTTATAGATCTGCATAAATTACTGAAATGGAAAGTGTGTAATCTCAAAATCTAATTATGAAAATAAACTCCATTTGGTATACACTCTGAGGGATCACTTATAATGCTGGGCTTAAATGTAAGAGACTTATAAGCTCAGAGTTAAGATAAACAACGGTGTAGAAAAAAAAACCATAACGAACCAGTAATACTGCTCATTTACTAATACATCTTTTTTGCCTCTTCTCCATTTCTTTAAACTTTCATTTCCTAATTCAACAGGTTGCATACGTACATTAATAATGTCACATGTCCAGAGTCCATTTAATCCTATAGTGGTGATACTTAAATGTATGCCCAAGGTATTACTTTTCTCTTTGTTTTTTAAACCCTGCAGCTTTTAAAATCAGGAGCTGAAAGAAAGCAAGCAGATGCTATCAAATAATACGTAATTCCATAAACCAGTGAGGTATTCCAACTACAAACTTTGGTACCTTTACTTGTTATTTAACCAAGTGATCATTTGGGAGAAAATTTTGCAAAACCTCCATTTTTCCCTAATCTGACTGTTCATTTTTACACCATCACTTACTACGGTGATGAAATTGGTTGTGGAACTACAGTAAAACCTTATCAGTGAAATAATCCATCTTAAAAAAAAAATAATCTAGAAAGATACTGGACTATGGAAGAATTGAAATAGAAATCTTCTACACTAAAAAAAAGAAAGGTATGTGGAGGTCTCAGTTAGTTGAAGTAACTATTTAGTATTTTTCATGCACATCTTTTACCCCCAGAAGAAAATACACTTTATTAAAAATAAAATACTTTGTACAAGTATCTTCATACCTTTCAGTATTTTTCATTTTTCTAACAACAGGGTTAAAGGCACTCTCAGAAGGAGCTATACTCAATATATATATTTTTTTTTCTTTGTAAAATTAACACTTACAAAAGTCTTACTCTTTTCATTTAAAAGATGTACCCATCAAAATGAAAAGGCTTAAACAAGGGAAATCAAAACCTAGCCAACATGCATTTATTTCTCATTTATCACTATGGTGATCAATATAAGCTTATATCCAGTGAATGTTATGAAAAATTTGCCAATGACTTCAACCAAGACAGGATTAGAATCTTGATTTGATTTTTTCCAATCCAAGAAACAATTGCTCTGACTTTATTTTTACAGCTAAACCCCAGTTCAGCTATCTAAATTTGACTGACTCTCCCAGCACAAAGTATTGGTCTTCTGCACTTTTCTGAGTCAATTCAAGTATCCCCACAGCCACTAGCTCAAATGGNTTTCTATTTCTATTCCAACTACAAACTTTGGTACCTTTACTTGTTATTTAACCAAGTGATCATTTGGGAGAAAATTTTGCAAAACCTCCATTTTTCCCTAATCTGACTGTTCATTTTTACACCATCACTTACTACGGTGATGAAATTGGTTGTGGAACTACAGTAAAACCTTATCAGTGAAATAATCCATCTTAAAAAAAAAATAATCTAGAAAGATACTGGACTATGGAAGAATTGAAATAGAAATCTTCTACACTAAAAAAAAGAAAGGTATGTGGAGGTCTCAGTTAGTTGAAGTAACTATTTAGTATTTTTCATGCACATCTTTTACCCCCAGAAGAAAATACACTTTATTAAAAATAAAATACTTTGTACAAGTATCTTCATACCTTTCAGTATTTTTCATTTTTCTAACAACAGGGTTAAAGGCACTCTCAGAAGGAGCTATACTCAATATATATATTTTTTTTCTTTGTAAAATTAACACTTACAAAAGTCTTACTCTTTTCATTTAAAAGATGTACCCATCAAAATGAAAAGGCTTAAACAAGGGAAATCAAAACCTAGCCAACATGCATTTATTTCTCATTTATCACTATGGTGATCAATATAAGCTTATATCCAGTGAATGTTATGAAAAATTTGCCAATGACTTCAACCAAGACAGGATTAGAATCTTGATTTGATTTTTTCCAATCCAAGAAACAATTGCTCTGACTTTATTTTTACAGCTAAACCCCAGTTCAGCTATCTAAATTTGACTGACTCTCCCAGCACAAAGTATTGGTCTTCTGCACTTTTCTGAGTCAATTCAAGTATCCCCACAGCCACTAGCTCAAATGGTGTTTTGGTTACAGAACTTAAAAGAAAGAAAGGTTTCACCTTTGTTCTTCCACCCCTAACTGCCACAATGGACACAGCAACTTCGATACCCTCTGAAATCTGTTGTGACAACCTTCCTGTTGTATTTTTTGCCTTCCTAGCTACATCACAAGCTAGCATTAAATGCCAGAAATAGTTACAGTACCAAGCATCCCTCTCTGCTTGAGGCATTACTGCCTGCATCAGTAGTATCAAATTATTTTTCATTTTGTTTAATTTTTGTAATAGGTCTGGTCTGGACAGTTTAACATTTCTGTGCCAACTGCACTCTGAAATTTTATTAACATCCTCTTTTAAGATAATTAGGGTTCTGAGTAATATCACCTGGCTTCACTTGGGCAATATTATTGCTTTTCTCCTATTTCTTTCTTTCCATTGCTGCTCATCTCATCATTGGGAATTTTTCCTGTTTCAATCTCCCTTGTGGAATGTGACCTCCGTAAGGCAGTCCATCTACAATTCTTGCAAAGTTTCTGTCCTTCACTTGGACTGAGAACCACATCATCTTCTCCTGAACAATGCTTACAGCTACCTTCTGCAGCCATCTTTTTCTTCATTCTTTCCCTATAAGGTCTCCACCAGTCCTATGCCCTTGGTGAAACATCAGCCAATCCTGACACTTGCAGTTTCAGTGTTGTCACACTTATGTCACTAGAGCTCCTCTTCCTGTTGGGCCTGAGCTACCTGTAATATTGCAGGCTGGGGACCCTGTTACTGCTCCTAGACTTCAGCCCCATGATTTACTCTGGTTTCCTACTAGGGCCATTAGACTTCACCTTTTCCACTGTACAGAAAATTTGTGAAATTTAAAAATGAGTTAGTTACAGGTGCTATGAGTCTCTTCTGACTAAGCACCAGGGTCCTTCAGAGCATTATAGCATTCATCATTTTGCCATCACTTAATCAAGGGGAACATATACTCCCTTTGACAACTTTCTGTGGCAATTTTCTGTTTTCTCCTCCCTAATGGGTTACATGGCATTTCTGCTCCAAAGTGCAGTCATGCAGCCACACCAACCCCTTTGCTTCATCGCTTCAGTCTTCTCTTGGAGGTTATTTCTCATCATAGAACAGAATCAAAATGCTTGGACTTGTTTTGTCTCCTTGCTTATGCAGTGCCCCTCAGTCAAGAGAGCTAGATGCTCCTTCATCCTCCTCCAAGGACTACTATATTTGGTAAATGACTCTTAATCTCATCACAAGATTTCAATTTCCATCTAAATTAAACTAAAAAGCATGACTAGGTTTGATGGCTGCAAGATGTTTCTCATGTAAACACTGTGACAGAATTTGATTGAACTAAGTAAAAACACCACCTAAGGTTTAACTGCTGGCTTAGGGAAAGAACTATCACAGTAATATCCACATATATATACACACATTTATGTATGTATGTATATAACACAGCCTAATCTTCAGTCCCTTTTCATCGCTTAGCTAATTCAGCATATTCTTGCCTGTGTGTTTATGAGATGTAACTGCTTCTAACTGCACTCCTCCTCCACTTCATCAAGGAAATTAACATGCCTGTTGCATTTTGTGAAGTGCTATTTAGCTGGCCAGTTGTTCCCAACCCACATTTTTAAGCTAACTACGTCAAATATAACCGATACGCACAAGCTAGCACTATATGCATAAAAAAATAATGCTTATTTTTCCATTTCATCACATTCTGTGTATATCTGTTCTTCACAGAATGTCACAAAATGTGCTGAGTGCTGTACGTCCACCACTGTGACTCTGGCAGCAAAAGCAGGATGCCTGCCCTTCTGCTGCTCCTCCAGTTTTTTTCTATTTATGCTTTCTCTTTGTACACCTCCAATTGTGAAGCCAATTATTTTTCTCAAGTCTTTCCACAAAATACATAAATTCTTTTAAGCCACTGAAAAGAAAAGTCTTGGACAGAAATGCATCGCTTCTCTTGACTGAATAACCTGAAGTCCATGTATTTAAAAGTTTTTCAAATTACAGTTTCAGACCACGGTAAGCAGGAAGCCATCAAAAAAACCCCAAACCAAACACTAAACAAAATAACACAAAAACCACACACAAGATTCATTCTAGATCAGTCACTTTTAAATCTACTATCACAATCACAGACTTTTAACACTGGTGCCTTGCATTGCTTATCATTAATCATGCACCTCTAACTCAGTGCTGTAAATTCCCCACACTTGCTTATACATCAGTTTCCAGAGTGATGGAAATTAATGCTGGTCAGTGATTACATCAATCACATAACGATAGGATAAATTTATGGTATTCCATATATCAGGACATCATTGGCTATTCAGGAAATTGTTTGCTGTTTTCCAAAGTCTTTAGAATACTTCTTTTTTCCTTAAGTTTTACATTCTTTTTTTTCCTTCAGATTTATGATTAGATTTATGATTTATCCTCCTTCACTCCCTCTCTTGGTGTTACAACAACACTTCATTCTTAATTGTTAACCTGTAGTATAGGCTGTAGAGCCTCCACTTGGCTATGGAGGTTTTAAAGCATTTAAAACTTTTATTATTAAACTCATAACAAGGAGGCAATTATGTTTGTTCATGAGGTGTTCCTCTAAGTATCATGTAATTTCCCCATACCTCATTCTGATTAAAACAAACCAATCTACTTCACATCATCCTTACACATATTTATCTGAAGATACAGTAAGCACATGTATGACAGGGAGAAAAACAATTTGGAGAAAGGAATTTTGTTTTGCTAATTGTTGACAAAATTTATTTTATTTTCCAAAGGCCAAAATTGCATTTTGTTCCTTGGTTACTCAGAAAATGAAGAAACTGATTAGCTTCAATATGTTGTTGGGACAGCATGGCCTATATACATATTGGTTTTGTTTAGGCAAGTAAACTGAAGATCTTTTATGGGTTACTATTTCCAAATCACTCCTGTTTTTTTTTTTGTTTCTGCAGCTATCTCCACAAGAACAAATATCTGGAAGTTATCAATGATGATGCATTTCTGTGGTAGGTTTCGGTGTTTNAGGGTGCACTTTTTTTCCCACCATTATTAGCAGTGAAGAAGCAGAGATGGAAACAGCAGGTTTGCAGTAAAATATCAGCAGCAAAAGCTGTGCCTTAGGGAACTGATTTAAGAAATGCATGCATCTTACATCAGAATTACTGTTCCTACCAATTCTTCTTCTGAAAGATTCTGTAACACAAGCTGTCTTGTTGTAGTACAACTATAATACAATCTAAGGAGTCTAATAGCACACACTTAAAGAAAATTGAAACAAAGATAGAANTTATTTCTCATCATAGAACAGAATCAAAATGCTTGGACTTGTTTTGTCTCCTTGCTTATGCAGTGCCCCTCAGTCAAGAGAGCTAGATGCTCCTTCATCCTCCTCCAAGGACTACTATATTTGGTAAATGACTCTTAATCTCATCACAAGATTTCAATTTCCATCTAAATTAAACTAAAAAGCATGACTAGGTTTGATGGCTGCAAGATGTTTCTCATGTAAACACTGTGACAGAATTTGATTGAACTAAGTAAAAACACCACCTAAGGTTTAACTGCTGGCTTAGGGAAAGAACTATCACAGTAATATCCACATATATATACACACATTTATGTATGTATGTATATAACACAGCCTAATCTTCAGTCCCTTTTCATCGCTTAGCTAATTCAGCATATTCTTGCCTGTGTGTTTATGAGATGTAACTGCTTCTAACTGCACTCCTCCTCCACTTCATCAAGGAAATTAACATGCCTGTTGCATTTTGTGAAGTGCTATTTAGCTGGCCAGTTGTTCCCAACCCACATTTTTAAGCTAACTACGTCAAATATAACCGATACGCACAAGCTAGCACTATATGCATAAAAAAATAATGCTTATTTTTCCATTTCATCACATTCTGTGTATATCTGTTCTTCACAGAATGTCACAAAATGTGCTGAGTGCTGTACGTCCACCACTGTGACTCTGGCAGCAAAAGCAGGATGCCTGCCCTTCTGCTGCTCCTCCAGTTTTTTTCTATTTATGCTTTCTCTTTGTACACCTCCAATTGTGAAGCCAATTATTTTTCTCAAGTCTTTCCACAAAATACATAAATTCTTTTAAGCCACTGAAAAGAAAAGTCTTGGACAGAAATGCATCGCTTCTCTTGACTGAATAACCTGAAGTCCATGTATTTAAAAGTTTTTCAAATTACAGTTTCAGACCACGGTAAGCAGGAAGCCATCAAAAAAACCCCAAACCAAACANACCTAAGTTTTGTTTTCTGCTCTTCAGGAACACAGTGTATTTATATCAGAATAATGGTGTATTGTTCATAGAAGGAATCCTAGTAGTTAGCTATAACAACAAAATGGTGCAGAAGATGTTCTTTTTTCTCCCAGAATCTTTCTAACTCCAGAAAATCAGTCTGGCTACCAACAACAGAGCACTCTACAGTAGAGGAACCACACACAAGATTCATTCTAGATCAGTCACTTTTAAATCTACTATCACAATCACAGACTTTTAACACTGGTGCCTTGCATTGCTTATCATTAATCATGCACCTCTAACTCAGTGCTGTAAATTCCCCACACTTGCTTATACATCAGTTTCCAGAGTGATGGAAATTAATGCTGGTCATTGATTACATCAATCACATAACGATAGGATAAATTTATGGTATTCCATATATCAGGACATCATTGGCTATTCAGGAAATTGTTTGCTGTTTTCCAAAGTCTTTAGAATACTTCTTTTTTCCTTAAGTTTTACATTCTTTTTTTTCCTTCAGATTTATGATTAGATTTATGATTTATCCTCCTTCACTCCCTCTCTTGGTGTTACAACAACACTTCATTCTTAATTGTTAACCTGTAGTATAG
>VYZU01010914.1:29906-67418 GCA_013401355.1 Ceyx cyanopectus
TAACTATTTAAGGAGTTTAAGAACTTTAAGAATCATATTCCCTGACTTAAATCACCTAGCATGGAACATAGAGCACAAGACTGATCTCAGGGAGAACTGAAGTTCTGAAAGCAGATTTTTTTTTCCAAGGCAAAGCCAGACAGTGCTGACAGTACTCCACCTAAGTTTTGTTTTCTGCTCTTCAGGAACACAGTGTATTTATATCAGAATAATGGTGTATTGTTCATAGAAGGAATCCTAGTAGTTAGCTATAACAACAAAATGGTGCAGAAGATGTTCTTTTTTCTCCCAGAATCTTTCTAACTCCAGAAAATCAGTCTGGCTACCAACAACAGAGCACTCTACAGTAGAGGTTGTATTGGTTGTAACCATTTACACTATGAAGAGCTGTGTCTGTTGCTGTGCAAAGCTGCAACAGACCTTTGATGATGAGGTCATCAATCGTCTGGTTCTCTGTACCATCCATCTCAAATCAGATGCACTGCAAGGCCTGTGTTTGCATGGCAGCCTGTCATCTAAATTACTTTGCTTTGTGGGGTGAACAGGAAGAGGCTCCGCTATTCCCGAGGCCAAGGGTCCATCTTTCAGGGCCACATCATTCCTCTACATTGCACTCTACCAAAGGAGCCCACCAACATTATTAGCAGAGTGCCTGGGAACAGGGTCTGAGACCAGTTCTGAGAACTTTCAGGTTTTCCTTTCACTGGCTTGAGGGTAAAGAGATACACAGACCTTTCATAGCCATACTTCTGAAGCAGACACCTTTAATAACTGGACATTGGAGGGGCATAATAATCAGTCATTCCAACAACAAATCATGCCAAACCACTACAGTCACACTGGGATGACATCTGTTTCCTAAAGTCATCCTCACTTTCCCAACGGTACCTGCCAGATCACCAGCTATCATCCTTTGGAACAGGTCAGAAAGATGGAAGTTGTGAAGCTCCAGTGCAGTCCTCCTCACAAGGACATGCAAGCCAGCTCTTGCTCCCCTTCACTCTCTGCTTTCTTCNTCTGGAAGTTATCAATGATGATGCATTTCTGGGAGTGCACAGTGGACCAACTCTACTGTGAGTAGGAGAAAATGAAGCAGAGAAAGCTTTAAAAATAATACTATTTTANGACTATGTAGGTGAGTAAGAATAACATGTCACAATCTTCTCACCTCAAGTCTGTAGCTCTGGCTTCCCATTTAGCTTCTCTCCAGAGTCTGCAAAGGAACCACTTCAGGCCTCTTCATCTGAAGTTGCAAAGTCCTTGGGATGCAGATGTGTATGAGAAAAATAGGCAAAGGCATTAACACACTGCAGTGTTCCTCAAGATGATGTCAAGGATACTTTTTTTTTTTTCTTTNAACTTAAACCTGAATAAAGTTACTTCTGGTTTTGTCTTCTTTCTCATGTAATCTGGCTTCCAGTCTGACTCTCCCAAATAACATTTTGTTAAAATTAGAAATCCAAATAGAGACAGAAATAACTATTTAAGGAGTTTAAGAACTTTAAGAATCATATTCCCTGACTTAAATCACCTAGCATGGAACATAGAGCACAAGACTGATCTCAGGGAGAACTGAAGTTCTGAAAGCAGATTTTTTTTTCCAAGGCAAAGCCAGACAGTGCTGACAGTACTCCTTCTTTATATCACCAAATCACCTGAGGGATAAACCTCAGTTGTATCATCAGTGGCCAGATCCTGAATTACTGGAGAATCTGAAAAAAAAAATAAATATGATTCAGTCACTGGGTAGTCTGACATATGTCTTTTTTCTTCCCTTACCTAGGGATGTCTCCAGAACAGCTGTTTCTAACCTTCCAGCCAAAGGACTAGAAAGCCTTAAAGAACTAATGGCCAAAAACACATGGACCTTAAAGAAATTACCAGCTGTAAAGGTATTTCTTCAGCTCATGCGAGCTGACCTGTCATACCCAAGTCACTGCTGTGCTTTCAAGAGCTGGAAAAAAAACAGCGGGTAAGTTTCACCAATTTACATTCGATTTTAAACTATGCAAGTGAAGACCATGTTTTAATATTAATATACAGTTACACAAATTGGTACTTCTGTGTCCTTTTTTTTAGGTATACAGAACATTCTTTGAAACAGAGATAATTTCAAACTGATAGAAGAATTTGGTTTTGAAATAACAATTTGTAGGAGCTTTTGCAACAGCTGCTCCTTTTGTTGAGCTCAGAATGAAATGGATTAAAAAAAATAAAAGAAAGAAAAAAAAAAGGCTATGTGCTGTAAACACAGAACGTTCTATAGTAAGGCCTGGAAAAAAAAAAAAAAAAAAAAAAAAGAAGGCTTAGAGGAGTTATAAGCCTTATGCCTCGTATCTTTTCTAACTGAAAAGCTCAGAATAAACCTTGTGGACAGATTATTTCAAATTCCATTTTGGCAGGACTTCCAGCCTCCCATCAGAACAGGTGCAGATAGCTTTTGGAAAGGAAAAAAAATACATTCATATAAGTCCTGATGCAACACAGTGAAACATCTGCTGAGGTGAGATGACTTAGTGTGATTAGCAGTAGAATTTTATTTCAGAATGCAAATCCATTGTAAATTTCTCCAAAGTTTGATACATTTAGAGAATCCTTAGCCAGGCCAGCCTCTGCAGAATTTGTGCTTGGAATGCATGATCTATTGAAAATCTGTTAAGTATATTAATTACTCAATAATGAATTCACAAAGCACTAACATTCACAATTAAAATAGAGGACAGAAATATAACAGAGTGTAGAGGTTTAAAACCTGGACAGGAAGAATGTGCAGAAAGAAGCCAGTAAATCCAGTGACTGAAAGAAACAAGCATTAGCATGTCTACTAGTAAAGATGCACATTTATCAGACTGAACTGTATGAAATGTCAAATTCTATGCAATCTCAAATTCTACGTGACAGTGAACCACAAAAAACTTGATGCCAAATTGCAGGTTTTTTTTCTAGTAAAAAAATATGAAAATATTTCAACCAGAAATACAGGAGCATCACCATGAGATACAGGATTTCCAACCACTACACTGCAAGTTAGCTGCACAGCACCTACGGAAAATATACAAAACAAAATTTAAAATGTTAGTTCTGGGATAAATCAATTTGTGAGCAAAAACAAAAAGAAAACTAACATTGTGTGTATTATCTGTGAAGTTATAAACAATAGATAAAAGCTTCATTACCTATTAGGAATGTAGATACCAAGAAGGAGAAAAGATTATTCAAGAAAGAACTTTTTCTCAGTGAGGGTGACAGAGCTCTGGAACAGGCTGCCCAGGGAGGTTGTGGAGTCTCCATCTCTGGAGACACTTAAGACCTGCCTGGATCTGTTCCTGGGTGACTTGGTCTAGGTGATCCTGCTCTGGCAGGGGGGTTGGACTAGATGATCTTCTAGGTCCCTTCCAACCCCTAATATCTATGATTCTATGATTATGGATGCCTAACAAGCCAAATCCTAGTTACTACTTGGCATAGGTGATAGCAACAGAAAGAGGAAAAATACCATTTTTCAAAATGCCCAGAAATGATCAAGCTTATTCCCAGAATGACAGCAGTTGGAAGGGACCTCATGAGGTCATGCTTAGATGGAACTTCCTATGTTCCAGTTTGTTCACTCTAGGCTCTGTTAACAGAAATACATCCAATCACATTTTTACAGCTGTTTTCATTCACAGATTTGCTTTTCAAGTGTTCCCTTTGTTTACTTGCTGTACTCCTATCAAACTGTAAATACCAGTGGTGATTTCCCCTCTACTCTTTCAGAATCCTGGAGTATCTGACATGCAACCAGAGCAGCAGTCACAGCTTTCGTAACAGAAGATCAGTCAAAGCTCTCAGAGGTACATTCTACAACGATTACGCAGAAGAATACATAGACCACGCCAACAGCACGCTTAACAAAACCACAACCTTCACCAATTTTCATGAAAATTCCCATTATTTTTTTTTTTTTGAAGAGCACAGAGAAGGAAATCTTGGGTTTGGCCAAGAGCTTAAGAACCCTCAGATAGAAGACATCCTGACCTTTGATGGTCATTATGACTATCCTGTCTGCGGAGGCAGTGAGGATGTAATATGCACTCCAGAGCCTGATGAGTTCAATCCCTGTGAGGATATAATGGGATACCAGTTTCTGAGGATTGCGGTGTGGTTTGTGAACCTCCTGGCTATCCTTGGCAACATTTTTGTCCTTTTCATCCTTCTTACCAGCCATTATAAACTGACCGTCCCACGCTTCCTGATGTGTAACTTGGCCTTTGCAGACTTTTGCATGGGGTTGTACCTCCTCCTGATAGCTTCGGTGGATCTCTACACCAGGTCAGAGTACTATAACCACGCTATAGAGTGGCAGACTGGACCTGGCTGCAACACAGCTGGCTTTTTCACCGTGTTTGCTAGTGAGCTTTCCATCTACACTCTGACCGTGATCACGCTGGAGCGCTGGTACGCCATCACCTACGCCATGCGCCCCGACCGCAAGATCCGCCTCCGGCACGCCCTGGGCATCATGCTGGGAGGGTGGCTCTCATGCTTCCTTCTCGCCCTTCTGCCACTGGTCGGTATCAGCAGCTACAGCAAAGTCAGTATCTGCTTGCCTATGGACACGGAAACACCCGTGTCTAAAGCCTACGTTGTCTTTGTTTTGATATGTAACATTATTGCTTTTGTCATCATTTGTGCCTGTTACATCAAAATCTACGTAACTGTGCGGAACCCTCAGTACAAGTCAGGGGACAAAGACACCAAAATTGCCAAACGGATGGCCGTGCTGATTTTCACTGACTTTTTGTGCATGGCTCCCATCTCTTTCCATGCTTTATCTGCCATTATGAACAAGCCACTGATAACTGTCACCAATTCCAAGATTTTGCTGGTACTCTTCTACCCACTCAATTCCTGCGCCAACCCCTTTCTTTATGCTATTTTCACCAAAGCTTTCCAAAGAGATGTTTTCATCCTGCTAAGCAAGTTCGGTATATGTGAGCATCAGGCTCAAGTCTACAGAGGCCAGACAATCTCAGCCAAAAACAGCAGCAGCTCTTATGGGCAGAGAATGAGCCGAGGGCTAGGTCAGATCCTTACAAGCGTTCAAGAACCAGTCAATGATTACCTACCTGCCATGACAACACACAATGAAGTCCTTGTTGAAGAATGCAAGCAAACTGAGCTATGACACCTCAAAAGGATCACAATCTGGTCTCAAAAGAGGTGTTCGTGAATCAAGTGATAACATGGTCTGCACAGTCTTTTTCCCTAGCTTGTCCTTCGTGATGCATGAAAGCAACTTCAGAGTGGTTTTCTTGTAGACACATCACTCATTTGAACTTTGTCTCACACTCATCAGTGCAGGTCAAAAGATACTGTTCTGATAACATTGGAAGCAGATGCAAACACTCTAAATAGAAAACTTAACACATATCAACTCATCAAATATGAAACAAACACTCATCTAAAAGAAAAATAAGGAAGAAGGAAGCCAAGCACCCCTGGGCTCTCTGACCCTGGAATAGTAAAGGGAGAACAAGTTTCCCGAGTGCCTTTATTTAGTATCTCAGCAGCAGCAAAGACAATCAAGTTCTAATGGACAAGCTGTACATTTATACTACAGCCTTCATAGATAATAGTGTACCAATGCATAAGAAAAAACAAGCTTGAGTCACTCTTCTTCAGAAAGAGGAAAGACTAAATCAGCATTTACTTTAAAGTGCTTCTGAAAGCACATGGATCACTTACTTCAAACACCTTAAGGCAAATCAGAATATTTGTTCTGTGGAAATCAGGAGGACATTGGAAAGATCTGGTGTGTTGGAGGAATTGCAGGATGCTGTTGAATACAGCTGTTTGCTGTTACTAATCAAAGGTGATGAGTATTTACACGTTCTTGAACTTTTTTTATCTCACATCATTGCCTTTTTTTTTTTTATTAAAAGACTTCTCTGATACTGCCTTTATGAATAAAGTTTGGTATTCCTGGTTTATGTCTTGCATGTTCCTTCCTGTGTTTAACTTGGTACAAAATATTTTAAAGCCAAGCAATTAAATATTTGCCAGATGTTTTCTTGTAAATATTTGCATCCTATAGATAGCCCCTTCCACCTCTGCTCTGCTCAACTCCTTCAGCCATTTCTGGGTTTGTGTATACCCTTATGTAATACCTGTTATTTTTAAATCTGTCTCAGCAAGATGTATTATTTCTGGCATTCAGTACATATTTTCTCTAGAATACTTTAAGAAATAATGCAGAGCATTGAAATAAAATGTTTTGTTTGAAACTGTAAGAGGCTCAGCATTTTTTTTTCTGAAGGTTTTAAAATATTTTTCATATAAAAGAAGTCACAACTCTTTCTGTTGCACTTGATTTCATTACTCTCCTTGGCTACCCTGCAGCCAAGAAGACTGACCACATGACACACTTTTTGACAGAGGTTTTGGGTGTTTCCCCACCACTAGCTAGGAAAGGGATGTCCTAAATGGCCATCTCAGATAGCACAGCAAGGATGGAAATGAACAGTACTAGTACTACCGTGCTCTGGGGTTCCAAAACAGTCATTAGCTACATCCAATAGAAGAATCGCTTCATAGCCATGAGGTCCTCTTGAAAAGGCTGAATCTGAAATCTGATCTTCTCCATTCTAAACCTAACGTGTATGTGACAGCCGCAGTGACTAAGCATCAGCTATGTCGTGCAAAAACACTTGCCTAGTAACAAGTTTGTATGGTGAAGACTCCGCTACGAGACTTCTCAGAATAACTAAATCAATCTGCTCATATGCAGCATTACAGAAAATATCTCCCTCCCACTAGATCTTCCCTCAGGTCATATGTCCCTTGCAATGTATCTGCCAAAACTTATGCTGCCAAATTTTATGTTGAGTAATTCTCAGAAGAAAAAAAAAAAGTTATCTTTGCTACACAGATGCTTTCACTACCTGGAAAAAAATACTTGTGGAGTTCAACCCCCACTGCTGAAAAATGTCAAAGTGCTCAAATATCTGTTCTCTTGATACATCCTCCATGTCCAAAAAAAATCAATTGACTTAATTATCTGTGCACCTTGTCACCACCTGTAATTGTGCTTCTCTCCTGCATGAAGCTTTACAGAATCACAGAATCAATATGGTTGGAAAGGACCTCCAGGGTCATCAAGTCCAACCTTTGTCCCAGCATTTCTCTAACCACTACATCATATCCTCAAGCAAGGAAAACTTTTTCTCACTTGTAGATGCCAACTGGCATCATCTCGGACAACTGTAGGCAAAAAGAAAATCCAGTGGGTCAACAAGTGACAAAGAATAAATAATTATTTCTAGGAGGCCTACACTCTTCACTATGTGAAGAGGAAGATGACAAAGTATGCCGTAATATTAAGATATTCAGAGCAATAAGAAAACAGTCTATTAAGAACTGTAGGAAGACTTCTTAAGACTGAATGATTGGCAAGAGGAATTTAGTGCAGATAAATATTAAGCGATAGATGTAGTAAAAAAAAGACAAACTGACATCTTAAATGATGTGCTCTGATCTGACAACCCCAATTCAGGAACAGTATCTTAGAGGTACAGTAGATAAGTATGTGAATATATCAACTTATGCTTCCTGAAGATCAAACTATATTATTAGGAAAGGACCACACATAAGCACAGTAATTATTATACCACGGAATAAATCTGCACCTTGAATGTGTTCAAGCAGTTCTCCTATTCAGACTGCCAAGACAGATTCAACTGCACATTCCTTCTTTAGGTTTTACTACAGAGCCCATGTAGATAAAAAAAATCCACTGAAGAAAAGCAGATAGTTCACAGCACTACCTCAAAAGATTTATCTCATGGCTCAAGCTCAAGGGCAGAGGCTACCTGCCTTCCCTCAAAACCTGCCCAGACATGCAAAGAGTCAATGCTATCACTCTCTAGGGCTTCAGATGGCTCTGAGACATCAGACTGGAGAACAGAAATACCCTGTTTTAGGGTGGCATTATTATCTCTACATAAATTTATGTGATTTTATCTGCATAATTTGGTGGGAATACATATACTATGAAGAGTTCTTCATTCTCAGACACCGGAAAAAAAAATCTGTAACGGGGGCTTTAGTTAGGACAATTTGAAACTTTCTCTAAGCAATTTAATTTAAAATGGCTATAGCTGACCTCTGCTAGTCTCCTCTCTCCATCTACAGAGAGATGTGGGTTTTTTGACTGAGTAGACAATGATGACACCACCCGCCACAGGTCAGCTATAGTCAAAGCAAAGCACACCTTGCTATGGCATGCTGGAATCTGAAAATAGCACAAATAATAAAAGGCAAAATTAAAATTACTACCATACCATTCGGTTTAATAACATAAGTGAAACACAACTGCTGTTTCCCTTCTTGCTGGACAATTTAAATATTAATGCTCACAGCATAATCTTCAGAGAATCTGTACCAGAAAAAAAGCTCCTTAAAAGGTGAAGTTTGGTTAGAGCAGACAGTCTAGGCTTACGTGTTAAAATGAACCAATCAAATGGTTTCTGGGTTGCTTAAAACTTAACAGAGGCACAAAATTAGTTGGATATCTCCCCTTTCCATTGTGCATCCCCCTCCTCCTCAGCAGGGATGCTGAAAACATATGACATTATACTGCACTTTTGGGCTAAGGTGCAAGGTGTTGAAGGACCATCATCATGCCCTGGAACAGAAGATATTGAAGAGGCTTTACTGATGCAAAATGAGAGATTCTGACAGCACCATTAACCTAGAATTCACACTGGTTCAGGAATACCTCTGCATAAAGCTGAAATACTTTTGATCCGTTTAGCCACTTCTACCTGACCCAAATTACGATGCGATTAGAAATTCTGTGGAAGTGAATAAATGCAGGCCAATGAGGTCAATACACTCAGTGTTTCACGAGCAGAACCCATCAGCTCTAACTTCCTGCCCCCAACCCACACCTGTCCTCTGACACACACACAATGGTATGAAATGCCATAGTCCTCAAGTTACCAGGTTTTCAGATTAGATGGGACAGCAACTCTGGGGAAATTTGTAAATTTTTTAACTGCTTGTCCTTAATTTTTGATCCCTGAAAATATTAAGTTAACTGTTCCAAAACATGAAAGTTACATCAAGTGTAGCACAGGGTTTGGACCACATTGTGGCCATCTTGAATTTACTCCTTCCAAGAGCTTAACTTCTGTGGGATTCATATGAATCACCATGAATCTTACCCTGCTTTTTGGGTGGGAGCCTTCTGTGCTGTTCTGATTATATGGAATACCCAGCACTGTATATCTGGTCATCTGAAGACATATTCTTACTGTTTCACATCTGTGCAGTTCAGATGAAGCTCGTTAAGGTCAATTAATTAGAGGAGTACATTCATTTTGGTATGAGTTCAGTACTGTTCAGCATGCAGCTGTGATGAGTTCTCTATCTTTTGCTCTTTGAAGGAATGACATTTGAAGCATCAATTTAATTCACAACATATCCAAGAGCTTGCTAAGCAGTCATGACAAAGTGATTTGAATTGTTGGGCTGTCAGTTGCACATACACTGTGGTACTTTTTCTAACACCTACTTCGCTGCCAAGAGCCTCGTGCTGCAGACGCCGAGACTGACGGCTGGCTAGACTCAACCCCACGCGGGCTGACAGCTGAACCGACGGCAGCTTTGCTTTGAGAACTGAACAAAAATGACAGCACTCCCTGTCTTTTGTGAAAGTAAAGCTGCAACAATCAAAACCAAGCAGTAGGACAGGTCTCAATAAAAACCTTCTCACTGCCAGTTCCGAGGACTGTCTGAATGTCTCCACAGCCTGCTGCCGGCCTAGCACACGGCGCTGAACACAGAGCCGGACTCGCTTTGGCTACACCGAAGGAAGTCCCTAAATCATACGTGGATTACTACTGCTTCCTAGGGGGAGCTATGGAAACAACAGATCAGTTTGTTTTTTAGCCAGCTAGATTTCCAAAGAAACCCAGCAATGCTGTGTTAGTGTAAAGCAACAAGAAGTATCTTTTTACAAGACAATTAAGAGGGGTGGCTGACACTGGCAGATGCATCTTCCCATGAGAAGTCCAGGTACACTTCTCTTCTGACAAGCAAGTATGATTGCTTTTTTTTTTTTTAAAGGCTGGCTACCTTCTTTTATCTTTATCCTCTGTGCTGTCTCTGATTCTCTTTCCAGATTCTCCTTCCTCTACTCCTGACAGAAGACCCATGCTCTATTTAATGAAGTACCTTGCATTTTCCACCTATTATCTAAAGTTATTTAAGCTATATGGCAACATGTATACAGCAATCTCAGGGAGAAATTACAAAGCTGTTTAAAGTCAGGACAGTGATTTAGGACAGAAAATAAAATCCAGAATATATTCTGAATAAACATTAACAGCAATTTGATCTGTTAAAATTAAAAATTTCTCCACTTTCCCTTTGCCCCCTCCCAAAACCAACTTACATGATATAAGCAGAAGCTAATCAATTTTTAACATCAGTATAATCACACATTTGAAGCTATTTGTCAACTCTATATATACAGAGAAATTTTACTGGATAGTGCATTCATGTTTTAAGATTAAAACTAAATATTATATTCCCAACACTAATGCTTTGACTTTTTTAAAAGCTCAAACAAGATAACTTCAGGTGGAAAGAGCTTTCATCCTGCAAAAATATTAGTTTTCTGAAAAAAGGCAACCCAAGACAGAACAAAACCTACAAGCAGAATTTCCAGTGGGTGAATTAGCCTTTTTAGAAATGCTGTACTCCTCAGAACACCATTTCCCAGAATACATTACCTGTTGAATCCAGACAACTCACCTGTAGTCAAACAGTTGTTCCTCTGGAGAGAAAAGGTCTGTACAAAATCCTCAGACAATACTGGTACAGCAGGACAGGTATGAGGAGCCCCGTCCGACGTGATCTCTCAGAAGGATTCCTATGAGAAATGGGAATAAGGAAATCTGGAAAAATCAGGAAGCTAGGTGATTTGGCAGAAAAGATTGCCCTCTTTATTTGGCTAGTCCAGACAGCTTTCCCCATCACCGGTGGGGAAGGGGTTTTCTTTACCTTGGCATTGCATCCTGTCAGCTCAGGCACTTGGAAAGCAGCATCACAGCTCTCTTGGGATTCACGTGTGACTGTTACAGACATCTAAAGGGCTTGTCTGCAGTGCAGTTCTGTTTCATTTGGTACCTCTAGCAAAGGACAAGTATTTGTACTTTTACACAACACATCTTTTGTGTTGCAGGATTATTTCTTCTTCATTTTTACAATTTAATGACAACCTGCAATTTGGATTTGTTACTGAAATATATGTATCCAAATTTTAAAACTTTTTTTGTTTACACTACTGACTAAAACTGAAAACAAAAACTAGAAAACATGAACCATATATATCCAGCTGTGTGGGCTTTTTTAAATAGTTACCACTAAAAGGAATTTTAAAACACCAGCTCACCAATGTCCATCTTCAGAGAGGGGTTTTTGACCTATGGAAGCAAATGGGCAACTCAGTATAATTTACAATGCAGAGCTCTATTTTCAACTATTTATTCTCTCTCCATATAACCTCATTATTTCAGATAACAGGTCACACAAAGACATGCACATTTATACTACGTAAAAAAATGCAATTGCACAGGTATTCACGGAAAAATAGTTGGGAAAGTCCTCACTCTAAAGAAAAAAATGCCATAGTTTTTGAAATGTTATATATCCACACTGAAGGTCAAAAGTAGTTGAACTGCAGTTCATTTTATTATACTACACTAGTCATTACATCTGAAAGGATGACAGTGCATTTTGAAATAATTCCATTAGTGATGAAAAGTTGTTTGAATCTGCTCTGAAAACAAGTGGCAAGTCTTTAGCAGAATATTTTACAAACAAAAGGCTAGGTTAGAGAAAAAAAAAATCTGATCTGTTGGAGATCAGCTCTGGGGAAAGAGACCTGGGGGTCCTGGTGGACAGGGGGATGACCATGAGCCAAAAATGCACCCTTGCAGCCAGGAGGGCCAATGGATCCTGGGATGCATTAGAAGTGTGGCCAGCAGGTCAAGAGAGGTTCTCCTCCCCCTCTACCCTGCACTGGTGAGACCCCACCTGGTACTGTGTCCAGTGCTGGGCACCAAGATGCTGGAGGGAGTGGAGCATCTCCCTGCTGAGAAAGGCTGAGAGAGCTGGGGCTCTTTAGCCTGGGGGAGACTGAGGGGGGAGCTCAGCAGTGTCAGTCAATATGTTAAGAGTGAGTGTAGAGAGGATGGAGCCAGACTCTGCCCAGTGTCATCCAGTGACAGGACAAGAGGCAATGGGAGTCAGTTGGAACACAAGAGGTTGAGGGTAAATAAAAGGAAAAACTTTTTCCCAGTGAGGGTGGCAGAGCCTGGCAGGGGCTGCCCAGGGAGGTTGTGGAGTCTCCTGCTCTGGAGACATTCCAGCCCCACCTGGATCTGTTCCTGGGTGACTTGGTCTAGGTGCCCCTGCTCTGGCAGGGGGGCTGGACTAGATGATCTTCTAGCTCCCTTCCAACCCCTGACATTGTGTGATTCTGTGACGAAAATAAATGCAGACTCTTCAGTATTATAAAGTAGTCATTAAGCCTCATATATTAAACAAATGCACATGCAAAATAGTAAAGGAAGTGGCAGACATTTTTAAATAACATCTTTAATTAAAGTTTTTGCAAAGGCAAAATATTAAACTTAAAATAGGTCTTAGTACATCAAAATACTAAGTTCTCTAATCGTATTCCAAGCATGGCCTTTGAAACATAATATCCTGTATATCACAGAGGAGCAACCTTGATCTGCAATTGTACAGAATGAATTTTACAAACATAATAAATATATTTACCCCCTTACACATAACAGTATATGTACAACAGCAGTTGACAATAGTAGCTCAGAACAGCAAAAAAGGATATTCCCCCACTCCATAATCTATTGGTACCCTATGCACTCTGGAACATGTCTCACTGGATGACTGTACATATAGCTAACCCAAGGTAGTTCTCAATAAAAAAAAAAAAGCTCCTTTTGTTCCACAGTGTCTAATCCACCAAATAATAATTAAAAGATACACCCCATGAACTGCCTAAAAAAAGTAGACAACAGGGAAACCAATGGACTGGTCTTTATACATTTCCCAACCAATCACAACAATGGGAAAACAAAGAGTTTAAATGCCAGACACCAATACATAACAATATGCAAGTTTCTTCATCTTGTGTACTCACTGACCTCAAAGTCTAAAAAGAAGTCTAATTTCAGTTGGGGGTGTGGGTGGGGTGGTACAAAGAAAACCCCATGATGCTGTTTAAGGCAGCCCAGTAGGATCCAGTGTGCTATCCTAAAACCACTGCTCACTTCCCAGACATCTTATTGCATTCTATTGGGAAGCTTTTGCTTTGGGGGAACTTTGGGAGGCTTTACTGTTTTTAAAGGAGCTCTTACAAATTGAAGAGACTGAATCAAAATGAATTTTAATTAACAAGGTCTCTAACTCCTTCACTGGAATTAAGCAATTTTACTCGGGTAGTGTTACATAGTGACATATGAACTGCTAACTGCCAACCAGTGGAATTACTTTCAGAGACTCAATGAATTTCTTTTAACACTCCTAATTGTGCAGAAGAAATAGAAAATTTTTTAAAATTACAAAAAAATCTATGACATGACTCATCATGTTCTTTGCTCTTTTCTAGTAACTGTGCTTCAGAATCACGTATCCTATTCTTGGAAATAAACTCGGACCACAATTACCACTTTAAATCATGTTTAAGAAACCGAATGATGTTCAAATGCAACTTGTGATTACAAAGCAGGAACAAGGAGTAAAGCTTCAAAGAAATCTTGTTGCTAACCAGCAACTGAGGGGGAAGAAAAACATATTTAAATAGTCCAATATAAAGTTCCTTATGTGACTAAATTCTCTATTATCTCCCTAACAGAAACATATTTCAATTTGTTTTAATCTTAGATGTTTTAAAATGATTGCACACTCTAAAATCCAACAGAATTAGATAAAAAAACGTTGCTTTTCTGACTGAAGCACTGCAGGAAATTTACTTCTTTTTTTTTTTTATTCCTGAGAGAGTAAAAAGAAAAAAAAAAGTATTTTTATACTGGCAAAACACATATTCTGCAACCTGAAAAGGCACAAGACTCCCAATTTTGCCCTGTTTCCATCAGCCATCACGGTTATAATTATGAAGTTATCTTCCCCGTTTTTTTCTATCATAAAAAGGTGCTCCATCATCTGTGCAAATTTTAACATAAGCCCTCTTGAAATCATTGTTTCCATAATACTGAACTATTTAAATGAGGAAAAAAACCCAACCAACCAACCAACAAAAAAAAAAAAAACCCCACGAAAAAAAACAACAAACCAAAACCAAACAACCAAAAATCCTGTTTCCAAGGGTAGAAGAAAAAAATTAATTTATAAACTACCAACATGGGAATCCCTTGCCCTCTGAAAGGAATGGTTTCTTTGGAACCTAATGAAATGGTCTGTTCAGTTACATTGTTAAAACCATGATTAAAAATTCAAGTACAATAATAAAATTAAGCGAACTACATTCTTACAGCAAGCTGCTACAATAAAATGAAATTAAAACATGCTTTTTGATTTCTAAAAAAGGAACACTTGATGTAGCAATAAGAGCACAGTTTGGTATGTTCATGTTTGACTGGCTTTCTGAAAACTTCACAGGTATTTGTATTTGAAGACAAGATTTCTATCGGAAAAGGTTACCATATAATTAGCTGACAAGAGACTGTGTGAGTTCAGAAAGCTCCTAACATCATTCAGAACAGGCTATGCTTAAGTTACTTTTAAAGTTCTGCTATCCCTTAAATATTAATAAAAAGGCTATGCAGCTTCTAGTATATGTGGGTGGAAAAACAAACAAACAAACAAACACAATCACTAGGACGTAGGAAAAGAGTGTTGTACAGGTAATCTGGGTTCCAGTAGTATGAACAGCAATCTATAGCTAAGGGGAATTTTTTCCTTATGGTGGTTTGGTTGTACAGCACTATGGGAATTTTTCTGAAGCCGACCACTTAAGACTGGTAACAGATATGGAAAAGGTGAGAGAAGGAATCAGTTGGTACATTACCGATTTCATTGCAGTTATACAGAGAATGGTCAACAGTGGTAAAAAAATATAAATATCTGCTTTGTTCAGAAGAAAGCAAACACTGATCAGCTTGAGATACCTTGAAACCCCGAGCCAAAAAAGCACTCTAAATAGTTTCATTACTTAACTGATGATTCTTCCAATTCATTCTTTATGAATTCATAAAGTTTCTGTACGTATCCTACAGGCAGTTTTAGTCTGAATCAATGAGATCAGAGATGTACAAAATCACAACAAAAAGCCCGACCTCTTTACAATGTGTTCTGAGTCTTCTGCATACTACTGAGACTACAAATGCACTTGGAGGCAAGTAAATCAGAGAATGAAAATTAGAGCAGTCATTATATGCTGCCAAAATACACCTGTGATTTTGATAAATCATGTTTAAAAGGTTTCATTCTCCAGCAAAAAAGGTCAGAATTCATGGTTCAAATGTCGGCTTCTGACAGTTCCCAACTTAGTTAAAATGATCATGCCCGTGTCCTTTTTCATCATCTTTCCAAGCACTCAATGAAACACAGTTTTGTTTTTTTAAATGGTGAGCCACACAAACATTCCTTCCTCAACTGTTTCTGATAATGTCCATCTCCTCTCCTTGTTCAAAAGTAACTGTATTTCCTAAAGCAGAGTTTGCAAGAATAACCTATGCATGAAGAAAAGATGTTCACTGCTCAGTCAGGAGAGGGAAGGAAGAAGCAGGGAGCAACCTTCACGTTTTTCACAAATAAAACACCCAAAAACCAAACAGAAAAAAAAGGAAAAAAAACCCCAAACCAAAACCCAACACACACAACAAAAACCAAACAAAAAAACCCGAAATAAAAACCACAAAAACAACCCAAACACAAAAACAAAACCACAAAACCACCACCCACCACAAAACCACAAGTCTGGAAAAGGCAAGTGAAAAAGTGACTACACGAGGTTTAGTGCATCCAGCTGCCTGATGTTCTGTTTCCACGGCAGTTTAAAGACACTCCAACAAAATCTGTGTTCTCAAAGCTGTGCAGCACTGTGAAATTCCATGCCACCTGGATACTTTAGAGAGATTAACTGCTGCAGGGATTGATGGCTGTACTTTGTAGTGAAGTGGATCTTCAATTAACAGAGTTGCAGCCAGGATGTTAGAAATGTTACATAATTTTCTATATTAAAAATGTAGTCATTTTTGTCGCCTGTTAAATAAACGATCTGTGGACATCTGGACTACATATGTAGAAAGTAGGTGAAGGAATGCACCTATTTATGCCATTACTTACACATTTGATTCAAAAGGTCTCCAAAGCCTTTTCAAAAAATAAAAAGTAATAATAATTAAAAAATCAATGGAAAAATCAATGGAAACTGTATTATTTCAGTTCAGTGATGCAGAACCACCACCAAACATCAAGAATATAATTAACAAGTTACACAATCTGATTTTCAGGGAGGGGGGGAAGCTACAGGTGCTTGGTATTTAAAAAATACAGCTCTAAATAGAAGGTATCACTTACATGAAATTAAAATAATTTCAAAATATAAATGATCATTTTACCATTTTATAACTGCTAGGAACATCAGCCTGGTTTTGGGGAACTGAATTGAAAACAACAAATAGATATAATAATTAAAGAGCATATCAGAATTAAAAATATTTTCCTTATACATGTTATTTAAAATTTAACACCTTAATTCTTACCCTTCTGTACAAAGCTTGCACGCAGTTTAAGTAACATTCTGACCACCCTCACTACCAAAAGGAAGTGTTCAAAGCAAAGATTTGTACACACAATAAGCATTTTCAGATTAATCATCTATTAAAAGGAAGAGTTCCTTCAATCAATGGAAGAAGTATTTTAAAATCTCAACTCAAGGGAAGAAGGGGAGAGAGAGGGAGGAAACAAAGCCTTACATGCTAAATACCAGCTGTAGGTACCTGTATGTAGAATTGATAATTAAGGTATTCCTAACACACAAAATCAGCTCCCAGACAATGCTATAGCTGCTACAGTCCATGGCTTGCTCATGTAAAGTAGTGTCTTTGTTGCCACATTTTACCTTTGTTCCAATACTTTCAATTGCTTATTTCTGATGTGCAGATACACATTTTAACTGGAGTATATGTCCAAGTCTCAGCCTTTCCTGCTTTTATGTTTTTTTCCTTTTACACGGAGTTTTTTTGTTTTGTCTTTTAAAACTTCACCATTCTGCATCCCCAATGGCTTTGGAAAATACATAATCTCTTCCATTAAGATTCATGATACCATCTTTGAGATGAAATTTCCATTTGTTTTTACTTCTATGGATCTAAAAACAGAAAAAAAAATTGAACTATTATTCTACAGAAGCAACAGGTAATAGTGCAAAATTTAATTCTAAGGATAAGAAGAAATTAAAATAACTATTAGATATACATTACTAAATTACTACAAATATCTTGAAATACAAATCATTTCTGAATTATAGCTATAAAAATAAATAAATATATATAATGCATATAGCAGTATTTTCCATTTTCATTTTTTAAACAAGGGACAGCAACTGTCACAAAACCATACAAGCAGAGGCATTCCAAACTCCAAAGTATATAGCACATTTTTTGAGATGGCTGTAAAAAAGATCCATCTATCCATCTGTGCTGCTTTAATCTCAGTAAATGATCTTTTATTATAAAAGCTGTGAAACTCCCCCTGAAATCCAGAAATCTCCATTCAACCACTAACAGAGGAGAGCCCTGAAAGGGTCAAACACTGTGCTTTTTGATTTGCACCTCTTGTCCAAACTCTATTCTACATGAAAGCCAGTTTGGTATGTTGTGCATAGACAGACAGCAGGGCTACTCAGCTTTCTAATACTGGAATCTGACTCACTTTTGGAAATTAAATTTTGGTTAAAAGGCAAGTGGATTATTCCCAGGGGTTTCGGCCTGCAAACCTTTACAGTACAAAATGCGTAGGAATACACAGAATACACATACAAGTCTCATATTCTGTAACTTCTCCCGAATGAGACACATTCCACACTGTATATGATATGCATTCCAATCCTCACAGTAATGCATCAAGTGAGAAAAGTAGCATCTCCAGTATGGGAATGATGGCACAAATCTTGAACTTCAACCTGTAAGACTTTTCCACGAGAACACCAGCTCTGTGTTCAGCTGGGGTCAAAAGCACCCATGAGCTATTGCAGAAGACTGGTACACTGCTTAATAATCAAAGGTTTGCTTGCGTTACAAATAGCTCTGATTAACCCTCTGGCAAGTAGTCTATCAGCTGTTATTTTTCGTGATCAAGGAACAGCTTTCCACAACCCTAACTCAGAATGGCTACTACTACCATTCATGACCACAGCAAATGTACAAACTTAGAATAGATCAATTCTCCTGAGCCCAGGGAACTGACCTTTTGTTAAGGTCACAAAAAGACATGACAAGGAAAAAGACTGTGCAGACAAATTTTTCTAAGCTTTACTCATTACAAAGTGTACAAACATGACACACAAACCCCTTCTAAAAACAACAGCTAATTCTTATATGACCATTCACACAATAATCTTCACAGATCTATCTACCTGTACTTAACAGTCACAAAGGTATTACTTAAAAATTATGACTTGATAGTAAGAACAGAGGAAGCAGAATTCTGTAGGGATTCTGTAGAGATTACCTTATCATACTGGCACACCACGACGTTTTCTGTATCAAACAGCTCCTGTCCTTCCTCATCACTCACATCATCTTCACTGTTAAGAGGCTCCTGAAAGAAACACATATAAAAGGTCATGCTGTTTTGGTTAAGATCAGAGTTACTTTGACTACTCACATGAGGCTACCGCCTTGTCTGTGAACTACAGAACTGCCTGGGGAGGATCAGGGCTTTCCAGTGAAAGGCTGATGTACGTACACTTCCCTTCCTGAGAAGATGTCCTTACCAACTTCAGTCTGGAACTTCAGTGTTCAGGCCAGATTCTGAGCTCTGCAGCCTTTTGTCACCACAAACATCCTTGCTCCTCTACTGTACATGTTCCAGTGCTGGAATTTCTCCTTACAAAAAAAATGTATCCTGCAGAATTTCATTTTTCTAAAGCATCTAGGCAGTAAGAAGGTGATGTTGGTCACATCAGTTCCTACATTCCCTTTTCTTAAAATATATTTTTAATACTGACAAAAGCAAAAACACAAAAAAAACCCCGAACAACAAAAGTAATAATTTAAAAAACCCAAAACAAAAACTTACACACACCCATAAAAAACCTACAAGAACGCTCCAGTCTTCTGAAACAATGTTTTTACCTCTTCAACTTGCCCATCTTCACCTCCATCTTTTTCTTTATCTTCCTCTTCATCATCATCATAGTCTTCTTCCTCATCTTCTTCTTCTTCAGATGATGTATCCCCTGCTCCATCAACTTGAAGAACAAGCGGTGCTTGTGGTTGTGCCTGTTGTTGCTGTGGTTGCTGTTGACCAGCTGCAGGAATCTGGGCTTGTGCTGGTGTAGGGGCAGCCACTGTTGTAGGTATGACTTGTGTTTTATTTCCTGTAAACAGGATCTGCTGAGGCTGAATAATCACTCCTGTCTGCTGGGAAATCCCTCCAGGGATTGGAGCCAAAACCTGATGGAATATCATTGTAAGTACTGTGTCTGCCAATATAACAGACTACCACTTCACTTGCAGAAAACAACTAACGCAGATCAACCCAACTTGCACTAATTACAAAACCAAGAGTTATAAATATTCCATCTGTATCAGACACATAAATCCAATCTTCCACAACATACCTTCTTGATTCACTTACTCAGTGTTCACTCTCTGCATATCACATTGCTAAATCTAAGAAAACCTACTGTCTTGCCATTCTAAAATGCTAGCACTACTGCCATACCTGAGTTCCAAGCACAGGTGAGGAATGATTAAATTCAAGTAAAACTTTACTTTTAAACCTTCTCTGTAAACTTTATACAAATTTTTATTCATGCTTAAACTACAGAGCCATGACACAATGATAAGTTCAATGCTTAAATAGCCTGGACACACAGGTGACCTTGAAGCTGAACAAAAATCCTCATAAAACGTACTGTGTTCGCTACTAAAATGACCAAGGGGAGTGTCTGTGGTTTAGGTTTCCTCTGTATGTTCTACAGACACATTTTTAAAAGAATCATAGTATCACAGAATGTCAGTGGGCTGGAAGGGACCTCAAAGGATCATCTAGTCCAACCCCCCTGCCAGAACAGGATCACCCAGACCAGTTCACACAGGAACCTGTCCAGGCAGGTTTTTAGTAGAGGAAGACTCCACAAACTCCCTGGGCAGCCTGTTCCAGAGCTGTCACCCTCACTGTGAAAAAATTCCTCCTCATGTTTACATGAAAATTCCTACACTTCAGCTTCCTCCCATTGCCCCTTGTCCTGTCATCGGGCATCACCGAGCAGAGCCTGCCTCCATCNGACCATTCACACAATAATCTTCACAGATCTATCTACCTGTACTTAACAGTCACAAAGGTATTACTTAAAAATTATGACTTGATAGTAAGAACAGAGGAAGCAGAATTCTGTAGGGATTCTGTAGAGATTACCTTATCATACTGGCACACCACGACGTTTTCTGTATCAAACAGCTCCTGTCCTTCCTCATCACTCACATCATCTTCACTGTTAAGAGGCTCCTGAAAGAAACACATATAAAAGGTCATGCTGTTTTGGTTAAGATCAGAGTTACTTTGACTACTCACATGAGGCTACCGCCTTGTCTGTGAACTACAGAACTGCCTGGGGAGGATCAGGGCTTTCCAGTGAAAGGCTGATGTACGTACACTTCCCTTCCTGAGAAGATGTCCTTACCAACTTCAGTCTGGAACTTCAGTGTTCAGGCCAGATTCTGAGCTCTGCAGCCTTTTGTCACCACAAACATCCTTGCTCCTCTACTGTACATGTTCCAGTGCTGGAATTTCTCCTTACAAAAAAAATGTATCCTGCAGAATTTCATTTTTCTAAAGCATCTAGGCAGTAAGAAGGTGATGTTGGTCACATCAGTTCCTACATTCCCTTTTCTTAAAATATATTTTTAATACTGACAAAAGCAAAAACACAAAAAAAACCCCGAACAACAAAAGTAATAATTTAAAAAACCCAAAACAAAAACTTACACACACCCATAAAAAACCTACAAGAACGCTCCAGTCTTCTGAAACAATGTTTTTACCTCTTCAACTTGCCCATCTTCACCTCCATCTTTTTCTTTATCTTCCTCTTCATCATCATCATAGTCTTCTTCCTCATCTTCTTCTTCTTCAGATGATGTATCCCCTGCTCCATCAACTTGAAGAACAAGCGGTGCTTGTGGTTGTGCCTGTTGTTGCTGTGGTTGCTGTTGACCAGCTGCAGGAATCTGGGCTTGTGCTGGTGTAGGGGCAGCCACTGTTGTAGGTATGACTTGTGTTTTATTTCCTGTAAACAGGATCTGCTGAGGCTGAATAATCACTCCTGTCTGCTGGGAAATCCCTCCAGGGATTGGAGCCAAAACCTGATGGAATATCATTGTAAGTACTGTGTCTGCCAATATAACAGACTACCACTTCACTTGCAGAAAACAACTAACGCAGATCAACCCAACTTGCACTAATTACAAAACCAAGAGTTATAAATATTCCATCTGTATCAGACACATAAATCCAATCTTCCACAACATACCTTCTTGATTCACTTACTCAGTGTTCACTCTCTGCATATCACATTGCTAAATCTAAGAAAACCTACTGTCTTGCCATTCTAAAATGCTAGCACTACTGCCATACCTGAGTTCCAAGCACAGGTGAGGAATGATTAAATTCAAGTAAAACTTTACTTTTAAACCTTCTCTGTAAACTTTATACAAATTTTTATTCATGCTTAAACTACAGAGCCATGACACAATGATAAGTTCAATGCTTAAATAGCCTGGACACACAGGTGACCTTGAAGCTGAACAAAAATCCTCATAAAACGTACTGTGTTCGCTACTAAAATGACCAAGGGGAGTGTCTGTGGTTTAGGTTTCCTCTGTATGTTCTACAGACACATTTTTAAAAGAATCATAGTATCACAGAATGTCAGTGGGCTGGAAGGGACCTCAAAGGATCATCTAGTCCAACCCCCCTGCCAGAACAGGATCACCCAGACCAGTTCACACAGGAACCTGTCCAGGCAGGTTTTTAGTAGAGGAAGACTCCACAAACTCCCTGGGCAGCCTGTTCCAGAGCTGTCACCCTCACTGTGAAAAAATTCCTCCTCATGTTTACATGAAAATTCCTACACTTCAGCTTCCTCCCATTGCCCCTTGTCCTGTCATCGGGCATCACCGAGCAGAGCCTGCCTCCATCCTCCTGGCACTTGCCCTTTATGTTTTTATAGACATTGATGAGGTTCCCCCTCAGTCTCCTCCAGGCTAAAGAGCCCCAGCTCTCTCAGCCTCTCCTCATAAAAGAGATGCTCCTCTCCTGTAATCATCTTTGTGTCTCTGCACTGGACTCTCTCAAGCAATTCTATGTCCCTCTTGAACTGGGGGGGTCCAGAACTGGACTTAATACTCCAGATGCAGCCTCACCAGGGCAGAGTAGAGGGGTAGAACCTCTCTCGACCAACCAGCCAACCCCTTTTAATACACCCCAGAATGGCATTGGCCCTCTTGACCCCAGGAGCACCCTGCTCATGGTCAGCCTGCCATCAACAGGACCCACAGGTCGTTTCCCCTTGGCTGTCCTTTGTCCAGAGCACGTAGGCTGGGATCACGACAGAACTAACTGTCGTAAGGGGATGTGAAAATTGACTCAACTGCACCAGCCAGAACAGGCAGGAATAATGGGGATGTTGAAAGTGACATTTCAAGAACACACTTAAAACATACCATTGCTGGTTTTGTGTTCTACTTCAATTTGCGTATGAAAATGCAAGCCTCTTCATTAATTACTATAATGTCTTTTGTTTCAAGTGTACCTATTAAATTTTTTTCTTTACCTGCTGTATAACAGGTGCTTGAACTCCACCAGGCTGCATCTGTGGTATGACCTGCTGCTGTAGAACAACTGGCTGCTGTGGCTGAAGGATATACTGAGCTCCATTTGCAGTTCTAACTAATTGGAGGATCTGGCCTGTAATAAAATAAATATCAAATTCATCAAGTGTAGAAATTAGCTTTTAAAATTATCTTAGAAGCTTGTTTCCTGGAAGAACACCAAAGACAATTAAAGCAGAGCATTTATGTTTCATTTTCATCAGTAAAAAGATACTATGCTATAGCAGCTGTGTGGGTTGTTTACCATCTAAATATTATATTGAAATATGCAATTAAAAAAAAACCTGCATATGCAAGCCAGAGTCTAATCATTTAACACAGCACAGTATTTTAAGTATTAGCTCCCACTGATGAATACACCTCATGTTTCAAAAGATAGATTTTGAATCTAGAAAGACAAATGAACATATACCAAAAATAGGGAATTAAAAATATGAAATAATTTCTAGAACAGCTACAGATTTATATTTTATAACAATTATATAACCATTAAACCTCACTTTTTTTTTAAGCAGGAGGTTAATTCCCAGGTCATTCTGAGCAGAAAAGATCAATTACTCTGGCAAAACTAGCAACTGATTCTATAAAATGAACTTCCTCAGATCTTCTTTTACTCTCCACACAGAATAGATCCAGTATCAAGCTTACAAAATCAGCATACCACAGAAGTATGTGAAGCATCAGATATGATGTTCACATATTAACATTTAATTATATTCTATATGTGTACAGCATGACAGTACTTAAAAATTATAAAACTAAAAATTAGCAATGCAGACAAAACTGTGTGAGCTCATCAGGTATAAGAAAAGAAATTTAAGTCCCAGATGAAGCGATCCTGATCTTTCAAAACCACTCTAGTTATCTGGGCTAACATAATGCATCACAAAGCTCAGAAATACGCAAAAGGACAATGTTTCATGCGCCTGTCACGAAAACTTGCACAGAATTTCACCCACAACACCGCTAGGTCTGAACCACAGGCTTCTTATGACCAGTGTCATAAGTCAGTGTGCAGAAGAGTCCAGGAATGTAGTGAAGAGATCACATGACCTTGTAAGGATGGACTCAGATTCTGCTATTTAACAATACATAGAAGAACCCAGAAATAAACGCAGGATTTCCCCCTCTGAAGCACTCTCAAAAACATCGTTCAATCTCAAGATTAAGACGTTACCTGAATTTGTAAGTATCTGCTGAACAGGAGTAACGCCAGCAGGGAGAGCCAACGTAGCTGCCGTGGCCGCAGCACTCTGAAAGACAAGAAAAGCTTCTTAACCACAGACATTATTGACATTATTTAATCTCACAGCATACTGCACAAAAATATTTTAACTTTTTATTGCTGTTTACAATGACTGCAGACAACTTTCTACAGGTGCTGAAATGCAGGCATCAATCAACTGTACCTTATACTATATATAAAATTATTTTTCTTCTTTAACAAGAAGACTGAAGAAATAATTACTAAGGATCACATCTCAACCCAGATCCATGTGGTTTCTTGGTTTATTTGCAAGATCAGCAGATTTTTTTTCTCCTCTGCTCATACAGACCTGCATTGCTCATGTGGCAATTTTACTTACACTTTCAAAACAGCTAAAGATATGGGCCTACACATCTGAAGAAACATAAGGCAGTGAAGCAATGCTCATGTTCGCCTGTCTTGTTTTCACAAGAGCAGTCATCAGGTTTGCACTTTCCTTCGTTCTGTAAATTACTTACATTTCAAGTCCCACATTAACACAGCTCTTTGAGTCAATATACTCATACAGTGTACTGACAGTTCACAGAATGACTAATTTTTTTCTCTCAAGACAGCTGGTTAGCAGAGAAAGCCAAAGACTCTCGATGGGTATGATTTGAATTTACAAGAAAACTGAATTCCAACGCAATTATAGGAGCTGCAAACACAAATACCTGCATTAACTGCTTAACTCGTAGAGGGAAATGGACTTCTCCAAAAGCCTCTTCATTTCAAGGGTCTAACCTCAGCTGCCTATCAAAAAGCCTCCCTTTCCCCAGTGTAAAGGAACTATGGCCATTACTCCTTGCTGCTGAAAGAAATTAAACTTTATTACTGAGGAGAGTGCATATTTTCAGCTTATAAGAGATATAAGCTTCCATATTGGCTGGTCAATACAGTAGTTAAAAATGCAAAAATCAGAGATCGCCATGCAAAACGAAGTGCCTGCTTTCATCCTCACACCTCTGACAAAGGCAGACAAACTCTCGCCACTCTCTGCTTCACGGATATTCAAGGTCTGTCATATCCATTCTTTAATACCAACCTAAGTGTTTCTAAAAAACACACACAATCATTCCAAACTGCTTTTAAAAGCATGTCATACTAATTTTTTCAATACCCATCAACGAGATCTAATGGAACAAGACAGAAAAAAAAGTGTTTAACTGTTGTCCTTGCGACAGTACAAACTGCATTGAAATGGTTGTAAAATATGTAAGAAAAAGGCAGACACCTTGGCCTCTGCCTAGGTAACGATATTTGAGTAATGAAGTTCAGGTTATTTTCTATAGTAAGGTCAGCAGGTAGTGGAGAAGTGAAGGCTAAGCAAACTACTGCAGCTTCTACTGATCGTAAAAAATATAGTAAATTCTGGTCTTAACACACTTATTTAACTTGCATTAGCTGTTGTTTTTATCACTTGGCAAACCTTTTCCCTTTTTTTTTTTTTAAAAAAAAAACTGACAGGGTACTTAAAGCAAGGTACGATAATCAAAATTAACTCTTAGAGGTAAAGACTGCAAGAAAAGGGTAAATGACCAGACTCAGTTTTATATGCTATTACAAAATTAGTGAATCAAATTCGTGCGAACAAAACAGATTGATGTGAAATTGTAATCTCTCATTTGATATACACTTCAAAGTAGTTAGCTTTTTTCCTGCAACTAACAATCGCAGTATGCTTGCATCAGTTAACAGTGTTGTGTTGCTGTATGAAGAGCACATCATCAAGCAGATTCACACCAACAGTATACCCATTTTTGATTTAAAAAAAACTTTTTGGTTAAACACATTTAAAGCAGAGGATAAAGCTAAGTCCTAGATTTGTTATCAAAACTAAAGCTCTGAATTACTGTCCCTAGATTGTCAACGCAGATGCAAAACTCAAAGATGGCAGACAGCTTTACCAGCTTGTCCAAAATCGTTCGTAAGCGTCAGACGACTAATACCAGATTTGTGATTATTATTTAATCAAAACAACTTATGTAAGACAGTGTATGGAAGTATAAACTTCAGCTTTTCTTACCATGCCTGACGCATTCATGTGCGGTATCAGCTTGGAATCTGGCACAATAACCTGCTGCTGAGGTGCTAGAAACAACAAAAAAAAATCATTTCATTAAAATTACAGAGTCTGCCCCAACTACCATCCAAACTAAAGTAACTTAGAAAAAGTACTACCCAAACATCAACTGAGCTTCATAACAAAACCAACTACTGAGCAGTTTCCAGTTATTTTCAGTTCTACTCTCAAGACAATACACAGCAGCAGCTCTGGACGAGATATGGCTATTTTGGCTTTACAGAACTTATTTTCAAGGGCTTCAGTTATCTATGCTAACCCTAGGCAAAGCAAGACTTTAAAATTTCTGAAATTCAAGGGATTAGTGAAATTTTTATAAACTTGCTGATGTCTAGTACCAGAGTTCTCCAAAATCATTACTTGATAGTGGTTAATTCTTAAGCACCAAAACTGAGATCTCTCCAAATTTCAGGGAGCCTGGGGAAGCCAAAAGAGCCCAAGGAAATCTCAGGGCCCTGTGCCAGGACCACACATGGGAATAATCACCATGCTGATCATCCTGATCTCTCTACAAAAGGACTACAAAAGGTCATGCGAGGAACTATTAATGCCATCTCCCCCATGGAAAAAGTCAAATCATTTATAAAACTGTATGTCTGTGGTAATTCTAATTTCGTGTAGCCTCCACACTGCCACTTGGTCATAAGCTACAACACTGGGCAACAAAAAAAATCAGCTTTAAAGTGTATTTCTATAGGCAGGATCTTGTTCTACCCTAAGATGCAACCGGGAGGACAGGCAAGTCCGTCTGAGTGCAAGGAAGCCTGGGCAGTAGAGTCACAGCTATTCAGCTAAGAAGCCACTAGAGGCCCTTGTGAGTAGACTTTCCACAGTTTGCTGACTGACTTAAACTGAGACACCCAGACCTTCAGAAGCCATGTCTATTTAGGGGTCTTAATCTCAAAATTAGTGTTATCCTAATGGTCGAAAGCAATTTATGTCCAGACAAAACACAAAATACTAGGAGAAAAAAAACCCAACAACAATAATAAAAAACGACCACCAAAACCACAGAAACAGAAAAACCCACACACAAATCACAACCAAAATCTGCCACCCAAAACTAAAAACACCCCCACAAGCCAAAAAAACCCACCACAAAACAAGCAAACAAACCAACCAACCGACAACAAAACCACAAAACCAAAAACATACCAAGGACAAGAAAGCCCCATGAACAGGTTCTTGTCATACTATTTCTCTTTTGTTTTTAAAATATATGGTGGTTGTTTTTTGAGGAATGTTTTGGAGGGGCAGGGGGAGAATCAACACACAGATGTTGTTTTGTGCTTATGACAACATAGGTTCTGATCCATGATACCTGACAAAAAGACTGAAGTCTGCAACTGACTACCAGAGACAAATATTTTATGCTGTATTTTTAACAGCACACTGCAAATTGAAGCATTTTGCAGGTATCAGCTTTGTTTACACAGCATATATGCAGAAGAATCTAATAGTATTTATCTTAGCAAACAAATTAAATTGTAATTGGTGAAAAAAATTCCCTTAAATTATTAATGGAGAATACAAAAGACAGTAATTAAAGAAACGACAGTCTTACAGCCAGCTAAAGCACACCTTGAACTTCACACTTACAGTGGGTAAGCTTGTAAAACTAGAAAAATATTCAGCCATTATTCTTTTCACTTAAAACTTGTTCTAATATGAAAAGCCATCTCCTACATACTGTTGAGGGTTATATATTTTTCACATCTTACATTAAACAACAATGTATTTTCTAAATTAACTTGCTTCTAATGACATTACTACCTCATGATGAAATTGTCAACTGCAGAGGTGTATTGGCTCAAAGTTACAGAGATTGTATTTTTTTATCAGCATCTGAAAGTTACCTATTCTGAAAACTAAGTTACATAGCAAAAGACAATGAATCAGCTTTTCCAAAAACTGAAGAATATGACAACAAAAATACCAATATACTTTTTGCTAAGACAGCACTCTTGACCCATATAAAAAGAGGTAAGTAGAGACAAAGTTTAACGCAAGACATAGAATTATCCATCAGATAAACATGCTGCTCTATATTTACACTGTAAGGAGTTGGTCTCACTCGAGTCTTTTGCCAGAGATTACAGAGTAAGTCTGACCTTGCTGAGATGCTGGAATAAGGACCTGTTGTGGCTGAGACTGCTGCTGTACAGTCTGCTGTGGCTGAGGTTGTGTGTGATGATGGTGGTGATGATGCTGCTGTTGCTGCTGCTGCTGTTGCTGTTGAACCTGCAACAAAAGCTGCTGCTCTTCTGAATGGAAACCATCTACAGCCTTGGACTGCATCAGCTTGCTCTCCCACAGCTAGTTTGGAAAAGAAATTAACAATCTCTGTATGATTTTTTACTCAATAAAAAAATTTATAACACTATTAAGGCAGTATTCCCAAACTGAATTTATTTTCACTGTTTATCTTGTGCAGCCTACTCAGCCCAAAAAGCCCTTAGGCAAATACAAACTGAGAAGAGAACATCACAGAGATAAAGTTTCTAGAAAAAAAAAAAATATCCCTTAAGAACTGTCAGTCCAAGCTTAAGCTTTAACATTCTTTCTTCCAAGCGCAGAAGATTTATAACAACCCTACGAGAAGCATGAAAAGAGATAAATCGGTAGGTGAGCCTAGCAGTAGTGCCCCACTAGACCTACTGTTTGCAAATAGGGAAGGGCTGGTAGAAGATGTGCTGGTGAGAGGTCATCTGGGCCACAGCAACCATATGATAGAATTTTCAATATGTGGTGAAGCCAGGAAGACCATCAGCAAAATCTCTACCTTGGACTTTGGTATGACCAAAGGGCTGACTTTGGTCTGTTCAGGACTCTGGTGCAGAGAATCCCTCGGGAAGCAGCCCTCCTAAACAAAGAGGCCCAGGAAGGCTGGGCTCACTTCAAGAACGCAGTTCTGAAGGCACAGGAGCAGCTGTCCCTGTGTGTCAAAAAACGAGCCGGCGGGGTAGAAAACCAGCCTGGCTTAACAAGGAGCTTTTGCAAGAACTCAGGGGAAAAACAAACAAACAAACAAAAACCACCACCACCACCAACAAAAAGCACAAAAAAAAAAAAAAGACACAAAAAAAGTGTATCTCCTTTGGAAAAAGGGGCAGGTGAACCAGGAAGCATTTAAGGATGTTGTCAGGTCATGTAGAAAGAGAATTAAAGATGCAAAAGCTCAGTTAGAACTTAAGCTGGCCGATTCTGTTAAGGATAATAAAAATTGCTTCTATAAATACATTAATAATAAAAGAAGGGCCAGAGAAAATGTTAATTTCTTATTGCATGAAGAGGGGAGCATAGTGACAGAGGACAAGGAAAAGGCTGAGGTACTTAACACCTTCTTTGCCTCTGTTTTCAACACAAAAATAGATTATCCTCAGGGTAGCCGGGCTCCTGAGTTGGTAGGCAGGGATGGGGAGCAGAATATCCATCCTGTAACCCAGGAGGGGATAGTTAGGGACCTGCTGTGCCACTTAAATCTCCACAAGTCTCTGTGTCCAGATGGGATTCACCCTAGGGTCCTTAGGGAGCTGGTGCAAGAGTTACCTAAGCCACTCTCCATCATTTGTCACCAGTCCCGGGTAACTGGGGAGGTCCCAGATGGCTGCAGGTTGGCCAGTGTGACACCCGTCCACAAAAAGGGCCAGAAGGATGATCCAGAGAACTCTAGGCCTGTCAGCCTGACCTCAGTGCCTGGCAAGGTTATGGAACAGATCAACCTGTACAATCTGACAATCTGTCTGACAATGCAACTCCTTTAATGCAAAAAGACAAAAACATCAAGCAGAGCAGGTCTGGGGGCTTTTTTTCCGCAGAGAAATTAAGAATTGTCTGCCTCAAACATACACATTTTCCCCTTTCTTTTTCAAAGGTATAACGTCTTGGTGACCAAAACAACACTGAATTTGGACACCTGCTGCTTGTTTTTATCACCTGACATGCCAGATTAGGGAAAGTAAACAAGGTAAGCAGATCTCTCTGCACAGCAGTGTAATCAAACGATATGGAGATACAGATATACAGATTAATACAATGCTTAGCTAAATGCAATTTTTTTTTCCTGTGTACAACACTAAAAAGCTATGAAAACCCATTTTTGTATTGGTCTATTAGAAAAACTTTTAGGTTGCAACTTACGGTTTTGAGTTCCATAAGAACTTGTTCATCCACTCCTTCATCCAGAAAAACTTCTCTGACATCATTGATGACATCTTCAATTACAGACCTGTACAATTTAGGCTTTCGAAAAGACAAAGTAACCAGTCGGAATGGTTTTGGAAAAAAAAAAAATAAAAATCCCTGTAACATTTAAGATTCCCCCCCCCCCCCACAAAAAAAAAAAAAAAAAAAAAAACCCTAGAAAATTTAAGAATCCCCCCCCCCCCAAAAAAAACAAAACAAAAAACAAAACCCACGCCAAAAAACAAACAAACAAACAAAACACCACAAACCAACAACAGAACCCTACTAACCTCTGCAAACTGTATTACAGAATGCACTGCGGGTTTCCAAGTGACTAAAATACCCAGGAAGGTATAAATCAGAAAGAGCAGCTCAGATACTGTGAGAAGGGAAGGGACTGTTCACTATCTTTCATGACATAAATACGGTACAAGAGTCTGAGTCGTGAGTTTAATTCAGAACACAGAACAGGAGGTTGTTTTTTATACAGTAAACATTTCCCTCTTGCCACTGGACATACTGAATACGCAAAATATTTGCACGTGTGCAAAATATTAATGTCAAAGAACATTAAAAGTTCAAAAGGATATTAGATAAAGAGAAAAGAAACCTGTTAATGCTTGCTAGTTCAACAGGAACTAAATATGGCTCAGAATGATCTGAAGCTGAAAAACTTTGAATGCTCAAAAAACTGGAAGCAATCCTATGAATGTTCTGTTCTTCCTTACTCATGTTTACAGAAACTACTGAAGACAGGATATTAAGCTTGACAGACTTCTGTTTTCAATGAGTACTTACGTTTCCACATGATAAATTGTTCAGGGGAAAATACTATAAATATATTATTATTGTGTTACACTGATTTAATGCCTAAATTGACAATAAAGTGAACTGCCAATTCACTTCAGGTTGCCAAAAGAAGTTGTGGCGTCCCCAACCCTGGACACACTCAAAAGTTGTATGAACTAGCTCTAGGCGGTCCTGCTTGTGCAGGCAGGTTGCAAGATGACCTCCAGAGGTCTGTTCCAAGATCAATCATTTTGTGAATTTTAAGATGCAAGTACAATTTTAAATATTTTATCAATCAAAGCACATAATTTAAATCATAGGACCATAGGATAATTGTACTATGCACGTGCTCTTCTTTTTTAACAGTACAGCTTTGATCTCTCTACATACTTGTGAACCTTAACAGTACTTTGGGTTTAAAAATCTGTGTTATCTAATAAGGTAGCAGTACAAACTCTAAAGAAGTATCGGTCAATTTGCAGCCTGTGAACCATATGTACTTCACTTCAAGGCTGTGGGTAGACCATTTTTAAACTGAAAGTAACTACCATTTTATGTAACCTGAAATCTTCCTCTACTCGGTTCCATAGGTTTTTTAAGAGATAAGTCCCAAATGACAGCATACTCATCAGAAGAGTTCTATATATGCATAACAACCATCCTGTATTTGCAGAGTGGGTCTGGCACCCTAGGAGGGTCATGCCTTCAACACACATGCAGAAAACCTGCACGAGGCACACGCAGTTAGTTCAGCAGCACTGGGACTATACAAATTTACTGCATACACTTGAAACATTTGTTTTATGCATATGCAATTGCTTAATCCATCCCAGAAGCGTTCAGTTTGTTACAGATATTCTAAAGATTATATTGCGCACTTTATGGATTTATTATGCCTATGCTAGAAAATAATGGAGGGGGAATAGTGGCACACAATTTACTACTCCAGGAAAAACCTCAGTAGCCAGTAAGGACAAGAAGTTGAATAGCGTTGCTTTTAAGTGGATGAGTGGCTGGCTGGCTGGCTGGCTAGATAGATGACAGATCTATTGATCCCAAAACCTTTTTAAAAAATGCACTGGTATTACAAGGGGAGAAAAGAACCTATTTGGAAACCTGGAACTCAGCAGTCTGATGGCTGCTTAGTGCGTGACATCCAAAGTGTTTAAAACATAAGTCTGCATTGGGACACACTCAAGCGCTTTTTACAACAACAAAAAAAGCAACCCAACACCACCACAACTGAAAAAGAGGAAAGCAATTTTTAAAATGGGTAAAAAATATCCCAACAAAATGCAACACACCATTCTGTGTAACTGACCACACATTTTAGCAAATGGCACAGTATCGGCATTCTATTTTATTTCCTACACTGTACATTCTGGTTTGGCAATTTTCAACTTTAAAACACGCTACTGGAGCAGCCATAATGTTAGAATTCATCCTTTTGTTACCTGTCTCTCAAAAAACATTCCGTACAAAACTAACAGGGTAAGTTTGCCATCCTTGGCTACATTTAAAGCAACTATGTCCAAACCTTAACCCCTCCAGAAGAAACAAAACATACCAGCTTACTTGCAGATTTTTCTTTCAATACTGCAAGCTCACGTATGCAGGCTTCAAGTACAGCATTAATTGTGCTTACAGAGATCTGAAACAGATTTTCAAAGGCGGACTACTCTTGAGCATTAGTATTTTAAAGCTGAGTAATGAGTAACTCAGAAACACCAAGCGTCATTGACAGAATTATTTTGCCACTTAAGATTCAATTCATAGTGAATGCCAAAAAGGCATTCTACATAATAACACTAAGTCCTATTAGTTCTATAATTAAACAAATGGCATAAAGCTTATACTATTCAACTAGCACAGAAATGCTACTTAGTGTATTCCATATACTGTTCCTTATTGTATTAAAAGCATTTGTTTCTTAATGCCAAAACCACATTCTGAAAAGAAACACTTAACCCCAGGCATGCGAATTACTTAAGTTGAGAGAACTACCTCTACGTCTGAAATTACATTCAAAATTCCTGCAGGATGGAGATTCCATTTTCTCAGATCCTCCTCTCCCTAGATCATCTATTAGGTCCAGATTTCCAATAAAGCAGATTTTACACAAGCAGGCCCTAATAATGTCTATGGGCAGTTTTCTCCAGTCTCCACAGTAAGGCATTTTTGTAAGGTTTTTTCACAAAGTCCCTTCAGTCTATAAAGCCCGAGGAAAAAACATCTACAGATACAACAAGCTGGCACTAGAGCCGTTGGGCTCTAACCCACAAGCAGTTTGCACACACGTGCGTCTCTGCACGAGCCACAGTGCACCCGATCTAAAGGTGGGTCAGAATTTCCAGACACTGTGCTATTCATGCAGAATCACAACATATGATACACTCATCACTGTATGAGTAGGAAGAATGGAACAGAGAAGAAAGGGTCTCCACACTTATAGAACAGCACGTCTTAATTTACCTACATGCATTTACATAGTACACATAAAAATCCCGTTCAGCTGAAAACGGGATCTTGTGTACACTCCTACCCAGCATCCAGCCCAGGTGGATGCAGTGCCTTCCACAGAATGGACAGCAATGCCTTCAAGAGCCATCCACAGGGGAATTTTGAAGAATATCACGGACTGCTCTTTTCCTACCTCCAGAGAGAAAAAATCAGTGAAATTACAGACAGCCTTAACCCCTGATTTTTAAAAGGAAGGACACTGTTGTTGTTTTAGATACACACTAAAGATCGGCTTTAAGCATTGTTGATACGATGCTCAAGCTGTTTTACACAAACCACCTCAGACTCTGGAGTTGAATAACAAAATTACTTCCATATATTGCTTACTCGAAAAAATAAACATGGGAATACCATTCTGGACAAGTCTAAAGATAGGATAGCAGGTGAGTTAAGCTTTCCAACAAACTTCTGCATTGAGTCAGAGACAGCAACAGGAACATAATGGAAACTTTAAAAGACTGCCATTAAAATAATCATGCTTTCATCTGGTTTATATTAAAGTGCCTCCCTCATAAAGAGTACACTGCTGTAAACTTCAAGCTCTTTTAAGAGCAAAATACTAAAATCACTCTTCAATAAACACTATTCCAAGCACTATAGATGAAAGACAACAATTAAAATTCCTGATTTATTAGATACAACCACAAACACATAGAAAATATTTGCAATCTAGTGCTTCCCCCTCTGGGAACATGAGGAAACGATTATATTTCACTTTCCCTGTGCATCTTGTAAAGAAAACTCCGAGCATGGTGAGACTGCTACACACGCACACACACTCCCAATCCAAAGAGCAATCAGCAAGCTATTTTCAGAAATGCCACATGCTTTTGGGGGCTTACACTTCCTACATCCCTTCAGTTTCAAGGGTACAAGAAACGCATCTTTTTGTAATTATTATCACAATATTTGGGATTTCAGCAGTTTGGGTTTCCAATAACCAACACATTACAGAGAGATGTACCGCTGCACACTTTGTGCATTTGGCAGCAGTTTGATCCTGGTCGCTTCTGCAATTATCCCTGAAATATGGCTAATCCTTCTTCCGTCTGCACAGTTACAACTATATGTTGCTATATGAGCTATACGGCAGCTAGAAGAGCACACTGTAAAGGTAAAACTCTAGTCACCATTACATCAACGATGTGCAAAAAAAGGAAGTAACACATTAATCTACATTGTAAGCACTAAAATTTCAGGGGGTTTATGTTGTTGTGGACTTCTGTCAATAAATTACCTCTGTCATCTCCAAAATTTTATACTGCATGTAACTGTTAACATCTTATCTTTGTCCTTTATCAGGACAGATTTCTAGCGATTCAGATTTGAAGGATTGGTGATGTGATACTCTCAATACATTAGGCTCAAAGTCTAGCATCCTAAAATCATCACCTGGTTTCAGTATTTCAGAATGTTCCAATCTATCTTTGAAGTATCACGATCCTCATTACTGAATGAGACCTGAATTGTCCAAAGCTGACCGTGTGCTATGATAAGGTTTTACTACTTAATTGAAAATTAGCTTAAAGCCTACCTATCTGAAGCAGGCTCATTTTAAGCTTGGCTTTTACTAATCCAAACACAACGTTCAAACACAGACACGTTCCAAGTGAATTTTATGGAAGTTATGTCAGTACAGAAATACAACCTAGAGAAAGCAAGTCTTAGTAAATTATTAAAAGACATTTACAAGTACTGTGAATACTGTTATTCTATAGAGAGAGCTTTTCAGTACTAACTTGTTAAAAAAAAAAAAGCTAACCCTACAGCTTACTATACAGGAATAGATAATTTTCTTACAATCAGAAAATAAAGCCGTAATTTTATAAGCAGAGGCCAACTTATACTCGGATCATACACATTCGATACGCATCCTACTGAGTAACTGCCCTGCACATAACGGCTCACTACTTTCCTAAAACTTTCTGATACAAAACCTGACAAAATATTAACAAAAGCAATGATACGACTTGGCAATTGCACAACCCTAACTCACAGGTCTGTAAAATTTCAGATTCGGAATGGAAAAGTAGGATGCTTTGCACTTTATTTTGTATACTGTTTTGCAGTATATCCAATATTGTAGTTACACCAAATGTTAGCGAAAATTCTAAAACCTTTTCTCTGCCTAGACTGGAATAAAACATTTATATACTTTAGTCACTGGGAATGCACAGAAATCATTGAGTAGCATTTGCAGCCCATGACCCATACACAAAACTGAATATTAGCATTACTTTCAGGGCGACAGCTCTAGTAAGACCTTGGCAAAGTGCCATCAAGTACCACATCTCTCTTTGATGTACTGGGTAAGAACTGTTTAAACTCTACTTTTCCTACCCGGCAGAAAAAAAAATACTTCAAAGAGCTTATGGGTGCAAAGAAACATTCACTAGCTGTACGCTAGGGACAAAATAAAAATTAAAAATAAATTAAAAATAAACAGCCTAAAATGCGGAAGAGTATGAAAACTGCCTTTGTGCAACGCGTAAAGCCCAGGTAAAGTCCACTCACAGCGGCCAGAAGACACCCCCCGCCCCTCTCCGGCGGAAAACACCACGGCTCCGCAGGCCGGCGGCCACGGGGCCGGGCGTCGCGGATGGAAGGGAGAGCAAAGGCAGCGAAAGCCCGGTCGCGATCCGAGGGACCAGCCGCCCGTCTCCCAGCCTCCGCCGCGGACGCATGCACCTCCCAGCCCGCGCTCCGCGGCTCGCTCCCTATTTAAAGGCTGATGTGGTGTTTAAATGGAGAGGCGGTGACGTGGGGCTGGAAAGCACCTTCCCATCCTAGCAGAGTCTATATTAGAGAGCGGCAATAGCTCTATATAAACAGGGCAGCCACAGGGAGGAGGAACACAAGGAGCAGGGAGGCAGAAAGGCAGGGGAAGCCATGATGGATCTGAGAGCCACAAACAAGGGGGCCGAGCCCGCCGCCAGGACGCCGGGTTTGTCTCCTCCAGCGCTTTGGGGCGGGGGTCGTGGCCGGGGGGCGCGCAAGGGGGAGAGGAGAGCGGCGGCCTGGGGGGCTCGGTGGCCGCGCAGGTTCGTGTGACTGCTTGTTGCAAACCTCTGTGAGTACCAGTGCAGCAGCGAGCCACCCGCCAAGGTGCAGAAAGCGCGAGAAGGGAATAGGGGGAGAAGACTGGGGTTGGGGTTTTGTCTTAGGAGTTTTTTTTTGTTGTTGTTTTGGGTTTTTTTTGTTTGTTTGTTTTGTTTTTGTTTTAAATAAATACTGCCTCGCTCGCCGGAGAGAAGTTGAGGGCTTTCGCCCGGCTTAGCCGCTCCGGCTGGGCTGGGATAAGTGCTTTTCAACCATCGTCTCCTTCTTACAAAACATAAAATGGCTTCATGGCAGCCCGGGCGGGCTTCGCCGCTAGCAACACCACAAAACCGAAACCCGGCTCGGAAGCCGTTTTCCCCTTGCGCCGGGACGGCGCGGGGCGGGCGGCAATAGCCGCGCTCCCCCGCCGCTCGCTCCGGCTCTCGTCCCTTCCCCGGGCGGCTCCCTCCGGCGGCAGCGTGCCCCCCCCC
>VYZU01010919.1:2404-19095 GCA_013401355.1 Ceyx cyanopectus
TTACCACTGAAACAATATTTACCTAGACTGAAATGTTTACCTAGACTGAAACAATTGTAATTTCATTTTTAATAGACTCATGACTTCCAGCCAGCACATGGTGGAAACAAAACCCATTTCATTTTAAGAAAAGCATCTCATTTCATAGTTTGTCTTCTGCTGCCATAAAGTACCCTGCATATCCACATCCATATATAGTTTATACTTAATTGTTTTCAGTAATAAAACACCTTGAAATGACACACAGCAAACCATTAGTAAATTACTTCCTCCAAATCCTGTGTTAGTTCTCTGAGTGGCAAAAACATGCACAACAGGTGATGCAGCCTACCATCCATTTCTGGATATGAGCCCATTTTCTATCATATGAGTGCTGAGAAAACTACAGAATGTAAAAACAAAAACAAACCATTTACAATATAGATTAGTCACCACAGATTGGATTCCTAAAGCAAAAATTGGGAAAAAATGAAAGTTAATTGCCATGTAATCTTCATTATATCATAATGGATCTACAGCAGTTCAAAAACTAAGTATGAAAGATTAGAATAAAAAAATTGAGACAAAATCGTGTTTTGGAAACTGCACTTGTTACAACCACAGCAACCCCCCTGCCAAGTATCAGCATTTATATGGATTTAAATGTAATGTAACAGCCAAAGAGGAAAGAGGGTATGGGGGGGAAGACAGAGTGGCCTGATGCTGAAAATACCAGCAGGCAGCTGGATGACACCAAGAAAAATCTGATGTGAGTACAGAAATGAAATACAAGATGAATTTTAGTGAAGGTTTGCCATAGTTGCTGGTCATTTGCTGTACCTCTTTTTGCTGCCTCTCCAGCTCCCTCATCCGTATGTCTCTGGCTTCTGCCCGAGCTGCCCGTTTGGCTGCCAGCCTGGCTTCTGCCTACAAGAAAAACAAAAACACTGCAAGTTAAACACACATTTTTTGTGTATAACAGCTTGAGTGCTCAATATCCTCACAAAATTCTAATAACAACACCTTAGTAATACAGGAATCAGAGTTCAGAAATTCCATGTAGCCAAAACTCTTTATGGTCATCATTACTAGTCAAAAGAATTACTTGATGATAAAATGAGTTCAGAAACACTACTATCATGAAATCTAAAAATCCATGTTTTGCAGACATTAACAGGACTTTGCCTATGAATAGTATTTAAACAGGCATGTATGCAACTGAACATCTTTGGCCTCAGGAGGACATTAAAACAAAAAAAAAGAAATAATCAAACCAAAGATATGAAACCCTATAGTTCATGTCATATTTGAAGGCTCTGCTATCATTTGGTATTATTTCAAAAAGCAAGTATCACTTAGAAGTTGAACTTCAAGCAGGAATAAAAATCAAAGCAATTATTGTAAACTTTTTTGTTCCATTTTTTCCATTAAAGTTCCTCACTTAAACATTCACTGTCACCAAGAAGGAACTTTCCTCCCTTTCCATTGAAGCCCTTATTCTCCCACCAGCTTCCCTGGACACAGCTCTAGCACACAGAACCTGCTGTAAGACAATTTAAGTCACCACCACTACAGAAAAGTTAACAACAACAGCGGAAAGTAGTTTTCTGCTGTGTTAGTGAAACAAATTGGCTTAGATGTGCATCTTATGAACATCAGAGCCAGCAGAAGGGTCAAGCAGGACAAAGAGGAGTGAGACCTCCCTCTCCTCAGGGGCAAAAAGCTGTTACATCTGCACTGTTTGTGAAGCCTGGTTATTGGCAGAAAAAAAATTATTTTCCTCACTTTCTATGTGGTCTTAACATATTTTCAGACCCAAATTGCTACCTCAGATTGAATCAGTTAATTACACAAGGTGATGATTTCTGACAAAGCTAACAGTTGAAGAGAATATTTTTTTCATATTTGAATAATGAGTTGAAGAAAATTTTCACTTGAATTCTTGAAATATTAAACCACTGAAGACAGGTTTTCCACCAAAAATTACAATTGTGTGTCTAATTAAAAACTTATGAGAAACACCAGCAAAAAAATTCAGAATGCCTAAAATAATTCCATTTTAATAGCAATTCTTAACTGTAAAATTCAGTAGAATTTTTAAATTTGGCTGGGGATAGTTTTTTTATGCTTTGGCCACAATCACAGCATAGGTTTAAATAAAACACTGGAAACTTATAAAATTCAATTGAAAATAATAATTGCAAATAACTTTTACTTCAGGAAAACACAAGGGGTATTCCACTCTAAATAATGAGTGAGCTACAGGTACAAAAATCTCTCAACAACAAAAAGCAAGCACATTACAGCTTTATTACTTGCAAGAGTTTTTCTTGACTTCAAATGGCTGTGATGGACTGTTTTTCTCTATTTTGCACACTCAGATGAAATGATTCCAAGTCTGCATCAGCACTCTTGCCTGCCACGATGCGATTCTTTCTCAGAGCAGTAGAAAGCTGCTGTTCTCAGCTGATGACAGCACACAAAAAAGGAAGGGAATTCCCACGCAGCAGGAAGCCCTTCCTCACTTGCAGCCCTGCTCTGTAATTATCTGCTCTCCTATCTCTGTGCCATGTAAACTCTCTCAGAGACACGTATGCAACACTGAAAGGGAAAGCACTCAACAGCTGTTATGTCTGGTTCAGATGTCTATAGATCATCTAACCTTTAGACTCTGGCAAGACTTGAAAGATGGAAAGTTCATTAGTTTACTGATTCAAGCTAAAAATCCATTCACGTTTCACCACTCTCTCCTAGACCCACAGCCAGAGGTCTTGCAGTAGAGGGGATTTTCCATTTCTTCCTATTTACTAAACCATTGGTGAATTACAGAAGAATTTTATAAACATTTGTCATAAAATGTGCCTGAACTTGAAAATTTTATAAATCTTATATTTTTTAGAGACAACTTGCAGCAAAAAAAGGTTGTTTGTACTTGTTTAGTGCTGAGGTATTGCAGAAGAGCTTGTCTTAAGGCCAACTCCCACAGCAAGGAAGAGCAAATTCAAGCAGTGCAGAAAAATGACTGTACAGAAATGAATTTATTGGATAAGGANCTGTTACATCTGCACTGTTTGTGAAGCCTGGTTATTGGCAGAAAAAAAATTATTTTCCTCACTTTCTATGTGGTCTTAACATATTTTCAGACCCAAATTGCTACCTCAGATTGAATCAGTTAATTACACAAGGTGATGATTTCTGACAAAGCTAACAGTTGAAGAGAATATTTTTTTCATATTTGAATAATGAGTTGAAGAAAATTTTCACTTGAATTCTTGAAATATTAAACCACTGAAGACAGGAAAATAATTTTTTTNTAAATAAAACACTGGAAACTTATAAAATTCAATTGAAAATAATAATTGCAAATAACTTTTACTTCAGGAAAACACAAGGGGTATTCCACTCTAAATAATGAGTGAGCTACAGGTACAAAAATCTCTCAACAACAAAAAGCAAGCACATTACAGCTTTATTACTTGCAAGAGTTTTTCTTGACTTCAAATGGCTGTGATGGACTGTTTTTCTCTATTTTGCACACTCAGATGAAATGATTCCAAGTCTGCATCAGCACTCTTGCCTGCCACGATGCGATTCTTTCTCAGAGCAGTAGAAAGCTGCTGTTCTCAGCTGATGACAGCACACAAAAAAGGAAGGGAATTCCCACGCAGCAGGAAGCCCTTCCTCACTTGCAGCCCTGCTCTGTAATTATCTGCTCTCCTATCTCTGTGCCATGTAAACTCTCTCAGAGACACGTATGCAACACTGAAAGGGAAAGCACTCAACAGCTGTTATGTCTGGTTCAGATGTCTATAGATCATCTAACCTTTAGACTCTGGCAAGACTTGAAAGATGGAAAGTTCATTAGTTTACTGATTCAAGCTAAAAATCCATTCACGTTTCACCACTCTCTCCTAGACCCACAGCCAGAGGTCTTGCAGTAGAGGGGATTTTCCATTTCTTCCTATTTACTAAACCATTGGTGAATTACAGAAGAATTTTATAAACATTTGTCATAAAATGTGCCTGAACTTGAAAATTTTATAAATCTTATATTTTTTAGAGACAACTTGCAGCAAAAAAAGGTTGTTTGTACTTGTTTAGTGCTGAGGTATTGCAGAAGAGCTTGTCTTAAGGCCAACTCCCACAGCAAGGAAGAGCAAATTCAAGCAGTGCAGAAAAATGACTGTACAGAAATGAATTTATTGGATAAGGACAAAAGCATTTTTTGCACATTTCCTAGAAGCAGATGTTGGTACCAAAAGACAGACAGATGTCATTTCTGGGCTTTTTTTTTTTTTTAATGTTTCACAGAACAAGCGAGTCTGAATTTGTCAAATTAGAGTGGTGATAAAGATGAGTGCTTCCTGAAATCTCAACTTTGGGAGGAAAACACCATGAAACTTCATACATTTGAAGCTAGTATTACAAATTCTGATCATTCCTAGTGCCATTTTGTGACTGCTCTGAATCCCAGAGCACTTCTATGCAGACTCTCTGTGCAAATCATCCCAAGTGCCAGCTTTTTGTTTCAGCAGATTTTGTTTACCATCTCTTGATACCTAGTACACCTCTTAGGAACATTTAATTCCTCACAAGACATCTGACTTCTGGGTTATGGGACTCAATTCAACTGTTGTCATTTACATCTGCTAAAAAAGTACTTGTAGAAGGGGAAGCTGAGGAACAAAACACCCTTTGACAATAAAAAGACATGCAAGCCACACTGCTGAAGTACTGGCCTCAGAACAGCAAAGTACATCCACTCCATGTTCATGCACTGAAAACTGGTGTGCCCTGTGCCAGGGGAGTAATGGAAAATGTTCCTCCAGCCTCAAGAGTCAGCTATATGGCACAGTAAAATCAGATGTTAAAGGCAGAACTTAAGTTTCATTATCTGGGCTCTGCTGTTCTACCCTAAGAAATGCATTCTGCTCCTTTAAACTGAAAGCTTTCCTTGGAAGTTGGCTAATATTATAAATTGCAGCTAAGAACCCAGTGACAGCAGCTGCTGTCTGACATGGGATCTGGGGGCTTCTCCTACACAGCCTGAGGGATGAACAACCTGCCAGCAGCACCTACTGGGATAATACAATATTCATGAGGACTGAGCCTTTCAGGCTTTTTAAAAATTGTGTAACAACTTTCAACTAAGACTCTTAAGAGGAAAAGATACTCTACACAACCTTGAAAACATGTCTACAAAGGTAACAAGCCATTTTATTCCAACCACCTATCACCTACCTGTTTTATCTGACACAGACATGTATGTATATATACTGTGCACACACAGACAACTGCTTTACATTACAAGACCAAATAGTATCTGCATTTTGCACTCCATGTCAGCTAGGGTGAACAGCTTTGTAGATAGCTCAGCTCAAAGCTTCTGTCTATATTTATATACAAACAGTACTAAGGCTTTTGTTTCCCAGTCACAGCATTTCCTCCCAGAGAAACTCAAGTCCAAATAGACATCTGTAAGACTCTACATTCCAGATGCCTACTTCCTATATCCTGTGGGACAGAATTCCCCTTTGTATCAACTTCTTAATTGCATTTCTAGCTGGTTGGCTCCAGCTCTCTATTTTTCAGGTGTTGAATCTGTTAAGAAAGTCCTTATATAGTGCATATATTTGGATTATTTTCAATAGAAATATGACTTTTCACATTCTAAATAGAATATTACAAATAACTTTCAATAAGGTAGGAATGACTATTACTCAATTCAATACTAATACAGTGTATTTACCACCTCAAGAACACTACACACTGCAAAGGGATACATGTGAATTTATTTTTTTTTTTAACTTTAGATCTCAGCAACTGGATTTTTAAGCTTTGTCTAAGCATATACCTATTTGCTAAGTTTATGTTATATGAAGTTAAACTAATCATACAATTAATATCTCATTGTGACAACTTGTCAGAAAATGTTATTTTTTTATTGAAAACACTCTTAAGTTTGTATTAATTGTAATAGTTTTGGCTAATTACACTTAGCAATGCATAGCTAAAAAAAATAACTTTTTTTCTGGAAAATGAGATTGCTTTCATCCATATTTCTGAATTTAACACAATTTGAAATTAACAAACCTCTCTGGCAATGTTATTCAGAGCTTCATCTTCTGCAGAAAACCTGTCCTTCACTGGAGTTCTCTTCCGTCCTGATCCAGGAGTTCCCATGTTTATTCTTGGGTTCTGTATTTGCAAAAACAGACAGAAAAACCTCAGTTTTCAGATCTGGAATTAAAAAAAAACAAGCAATCCACACCTTAAAATGCAGTAAGTTTTCCAATTCTTCAGTTATATTAACACTCAAGAAACCTACATGCTATTGGCACAAATTTATCCAGCAGTTGTATTTCTGGGAAAGCTTTATCACAAAAATCTTCTGGCAGCTTTAGAGAACACCACTGCATCCTACAAAGGTGCAGACACAGCATTTTTCTACTGAACAGAACCCACCAGTTGACCTACAGCTTCAAAGTTATGCACAACTGTCAACTGCTCCAAGCTCAGTGATGGTATCCATGTAGCCTGTCTCTTCTCACAGCTCCTAAAAATAAATATCCATTGAATTGTATGGACGTGAAGAAAACCTAGAGGCAAAAGCAGCTTCAAGAAGTAAGTTTAGACATCATTAGAGCTCTCTCCAAAAACAGAAATTATAGATTCAGCAGACAAACTTTTTAAAGCATCCAGGGAGGTAGATGAGGCTTATTTATGTTGTAATTCAGCTGTCCTCATTCAGCTGCAACTGAATGAGCTGCAGTTTTCCACTAAAGTTTTACTATAGCAGAAGTAAAAACCCTCCTAGATAAGCAAATGTTATTTTGCCTAACAGGATTCCCAATATGGGAAATTAAGATAAACATATAATAGCATCAAACACCCTCAGTAATATAAAATAGCCTTTTCATTATTCTCCCAGAAACCTCTGTTATCAACTGCAAGAACATAAAAATCACCAAACCAAAACACAGCAATTGCAGCCACAAACAGCAAAACATAACTCAAAAATTAAAAATCTAACTTGTTTTCAAATATTCTAAAGAAACCACAATTCCAGATATCCAGGTCTTCTCCAATATCAGATGAGAATTTGGTGGCAGTTCAGCTATTTAATATAAATAAGCATCCAACACAGGGCTTGGGAAAACACCTTAGGAAAAAAAATTCTTAATGCAAATAGAAAATGTCTGGAAGAGAACTGCTATTTGAATTCTTTTGAAACTGAACTGGTGAAAGAACTATCTTTCACACTGGGCCTAACCAGCAAATATTCAAGAAATCCTTACAGATTAATCAAAAAGAGGGGGGAATTGACATGTTTTGAACAAGCACAGGTTTTTTTTTTATTTTTATGCAACAATCACAAAGCAAATTCTGCAGGTATTTCACTATCCCTTATTGCTTAGATAATGGAAACAGAATATTGCTGCTGCTGAAAGATAACAAAGACTTGAGACTCAGTGCTCCCTTTCTTAAAAGCTCCTGCACAGGACAGATGAAACAATCATGCAATGATTTTACTCATTTCTGGTTGCTATTCTGAGACCAAAACTAAACACACTCAATAATGCAGGTGTACAACAACCCCCCTGTGCCAAAACCTTGCAGGAGAGATTGCAGTGTTTGCAGGTAAGGAGGAGAGGAGTAAAACCACAGCACCCACAGGGGCCAGAGGAGATGCAGCTCTATCACCCACTAAAGAACATGCTCCTGGTTGGGCAGAGTGGACACAAGTACCTTCCTGGATCCCATCAGTCCCTCCAGATTGCTCTTTCCCTCTGCAGTGCAGTATTTGGATAAAATCCAGGCATTTGGACCAACACACAGGACTCACCTGCTAAGCAGTGTTTTTACCATCTGCCTGCAGCTCATGGTTCAATTTGTTACTCCCCTACAGTTTTTAATTTATTTTTTTTCCATTTGTTTTGGCTTTTATTCTGGTGTTAAGTAGCAGATTCCAGCCACTCTTATCAGAGGCTGGGAAGAGTCTTGAAAGGAGGATAGCAGAGCTTAAAGTCAGACTGAAGGGAAACTGAGATAAGACCTGGAACAAGTATTTCCACTGTCAATCCATTCAGTAAGAGTCTGAGCTGAAGTCTAGCAAAGGCTGGTAAGGACAAAGAGAAAGGCTACTGGGAGAACACTGGGAACAAAAGACAGACTAAGAAACTGTAGGGCCATTGCACAGCCATGCAGGGGACATCCTGGGGGATGCTCACAAGGCAAAATGATCTGGGCAGTAACAACTGTGAAGACAGGCATTTGTGTGTTAATCAAATATGTAAAACTGTCTGGATATTTACCCCATCAGTTAAACTGCAACTAGGGAACTACAAATAAATGTCTGAAATAAAGTCATACTCTTGAAAAGAAGTATAAAACATGAAAACCTGTACTGGTGGAAGAGACCTCAGAGAGGAAGCAGCATCAGTTGAAACCTGTTTTGATGCTGGCAGAAATCACCCTGCTGACTGCATCCTGGTACCTGCCCAGGCCAGAGCCCAGCATTCCTGCTGGAGGATGCAAGGTTCCTGCTCTCCAGCTAGCAGCTGGTCAGGACAGGCTGTAACAAGGGATGAGAACCCACACCTTGAGTGCACGAAGGTGAGCTTATGAGCTGAGCTCTCACTGGCAAGTGTATTTGGGCACTGGGCTGCATAACTCTGCAAATCCAGAGTGCCTGCATCTCCAGCAGGAATCCTGGGCAAATAGGGGACCCTGGAGTAGAACAACAGAGGGTAGTTAAACATTGGCCTGGAGAGGCTGTGAAACATCAGCCCTGAAGATATTCAAAACTTGTCTGGACAAGGCTCTGAAAATCCTGCTCTAATTGACCCCACTTTGGGCAATGGATGACCTCCAGAGGTTCCTTCCAAAATAAAGGATCATATGATTCCATAGTTACTGCTGCTGCCAGCTCTGAAATTAAACCTCAGGATAAGCTTTCTTTAGTTTTAATATTGCTTCAAGGGTCTTGTCACAATTTCTTCCATTCTATGTAATTTTGAATGGAGCTGATGTATGTCAGAGCATTTCATGTCTGTTATACAGTTCAAGAGATCTGATGCTATTGCTAATAGATAATTAGTCTAATACTAAATATATCTTGATGTTATTTCCCAGAAAAATAGAAGGGGCTGAAGACTTAACATGCATGCAGAAATATTTCTTAGGTGCTTCACTTCTATAACTTGTTCATTAAAGGAAAAAATATTTTGCTGTATGTTATAAGAAATATCATCTAGTCTGCAACAGTAGAATTTTCACAGAAAACCACTGAAGAGAACCTCAAAACACAACCATGCAAAGAACAATTTGTTACACTGACCTTCCTAAAATATAAAAGACAATAAAAGGAAAGTACATTATAATCTGCTGCATTTACAGTTCAGAATTCCTGAGTCATATCTATTACATATTTCTTACTGTGGGCTGGGTTACACATTGTGTTACAGGCTGATGAAATGACATCCTGTTGTATTTCATTCCAAAAACATGAAGTGTCTGAAGCCTCCTCAAAAAACCAGACCTGTGAGGAAATCCCTCAAGTTCCCTTTCATGTCTTCACTTTGGGCATATATAAATTCTACTTCTTCCCCAAGTCTTTGCTGTCTATTCTTCTTACCTTCTGACTAAAGGTTCTCTTTGTTTCTTTTATCTTCCTAGAAAAAAGCCTGACCCATCTTACATAAACCAGAAGCTACTCTACAATTTCAGGCCCCATCACTCACCACCTTCAATGGCACCACCTGTTCTGATGCCTGGGTCTATGCCAGTGTATTTGGCATCACACACATGCAAGGCCTTCAGATACTACAGTGTGAGCAAGCTATAAATAAACAGACTGAAACTCTCCTTTTCTCTTTCAAGTAAGACCACAAGATTAAAATTCACCTCTGTAGAAGCAAGTTCTGCAAATCTGATCCAGCTCTAGAAGCACTGGCTGTCAGAACCAGCCTGTTTTCCCATGAATACTGGAATACAAGCCAGCAGCCCCTGTGTTTCAAGTCCAAAACCACAAACACAGTTTTTATCTTTAAAGATGTAAACCCTTTTCATCTTGAGGAGGAGTTGCACCTTTTGTCCATAATGTGCAAAGCTTTTGGCAGTTTCTCTTATCTGTATCAGATAAAAACATCAACTTTGCAAATGGACAAAATACCTCTATTTAAATAACTGGATTGAGTGGATCATAAAGGAGGTTCTAAACTGCAACAGCACTAACTGCCCCTGTTGTAAATATCTGACATACAATAAGACAGATGAACACCACTGGGAAGTTGTTCATTACAAAATATAATCCTAATGCAATTTATCTAATATTAGAGTAGCTGAATATTCTAATAAACACATGAGCTAGCACTAAGTATTTCCACCCACAAAACCCAAAGATCTTACAGAAAGTGTAGCAATAGTCTGTGGGGTCAATTTCAGTTATAACTTGACACAATTTGAATTAGTGCTAAATTATTTGAATTCATGCTCATAGAATAGTTTGAATTAGAAGGGACCTTAAAGATCATTTATTTCCAATGTCCCTTCTGTGAGCAGGGGCACCTTCCATTAGAGCAGGCTGCTCAAAGTCCCATCCAATCTGACCTTGAACACTTCCAGGGATGGGGCATCCACAACTTCTCTGGTCAACCTGCTGCAGTGTCTCACCACCCTCATTTCTTCCTAATATCCTAAGAGCAAAAAGGCAACGAAAACAGTGGGAGAGGGGAACATGAACACCGAGGAGGGAGGGAAATTCTTTACAAAACACACAGAATCTGAATGAAGGTTAATTAGGAGAAGTTAGAAACTCATTAATAAGAAGGATGAATGTATAAAGCAGGAGGGAAAAAAATGCAACACATTCCTCATCAGAAAACCAGTCACAGGTTGATGATAAAGCACAAGCAGTAGTAATTATTTTGACTGTAACAATCCCATAAATGTTAAATAGATATATACATATTTACAATATATGCAAAAGAGCAACAGCTTTTCCAAATTCCTAAAGAGAAGGATCTAAGAATCAGAAGAGCTGTGAAATGACAATGGAGTTGAAATTAAAGAAATGAAATATACCTAATTGAACACTTGCTCTTTACTTCAAATGAACACTGCTGCTGAGTGAAGGTAAGGAAGTTCCAAAATGCAGTTAAAACCAAGTTCTAAAACTTGATGTGGTCAGAAGAACAGTGGAAAACACAACCCAGTAATTTTAAAGAAGTCTCATGAAACTGTGACTCTGGCAACAAAGGTGCAAACAATCCAGAGGTATTATTACTGCAAAACAGCAGGAGCAGCCTTCCTGTTTGAGAAGGAGCAAAAAGAACCACATTGGAAATCAAAATCTTATTTGCTTAACCTTTAGTGCTTTATCAAAGCAAAAAAAAGGAGACACAGAAATAAATGGTCACTGAATAAAAATAGCTTACTTTTCTGGAGTTAAAATTATACAAGACTAAGATAAGAGTCCTCCCCAGCAAAATGCCTCTATATACTCTTTGAAATCAGTATGTCTGTCCATGAGCCCAAAAGCACCCAAGAAGAAAAGGAGCTACATGATCACAGAGCAACCATGACCCAGTAAAGGAGGGTGTGGGGAGTTGCAGAGGAAAATAATCAGGGGTTTAATGCAATAGTTTTAAGGATTCGTTTAGAATTTTCATTCAGAATAACCTTGTTTGGAAAAAGATTAACTGAAACTAGAGCTACTGCCAAAAAAAAAAAGGAGCTGCTAATATGAGTAAGAGAGTCTAACATTAAAGGATAAAAGCAAAGACTGAGAAAAATATATAATTACTGTCTGCCAAAAGATTACAGTGCTTACCATCATGATGAAGACAAAATTACTCCATGAATAGTGTTTCCATTAAAACAAACAAACAAACAAACAAACAAAACCCCAGACCTACTCATCTCTAATCATGGCCACTTCAGAACCCCTTGGCACAAAGTTTCTGCTCTGAGCAGGCAAGCTTCTGGCAGCTTCTTCAGGAAAAGAAAAGTTACTCTTTGGATAGTTAACAGTTATTCCAGGATGAGCTGACAACTGAACAATCTATCCTTTTAATGCAGCAGATATGTAGTTTATTTCCCATTATAATAACTGAGAAATACATCTTATGAGTTCATGGAGTTTAGCAATAGAATGACAATACCTTAGAGGGGGCTGAAATCCCCCAGCAAGTCACCAGTTAAGATCATCAAAAGCCATTATGTGGTCTGCAAAAGTGCTGCCTGATACAGGCATAAAGTGCAACTGTTCTTGGTTAGTGTTGGTAAACTTAAAGTAATGCAAGACAGTAACTGTACCAACATACCCCAGGTAGCCCTGGACCCACCAAGCTCTATCTGGTGGCCTTCCTTAGTCTTTGAAACTTACTAAAACACCATCATATAGCAAGGGAACTTCAAGCAGTGGCACACACTTAATGAGGTCTGTGTTCTGTGTCAGTCAGTTGCTAACAGCTGCAGCTGGAGATGCCATTACTCCACACACCAAAACATTACAGATGGGATGTAATCCTCAGTGTCAAGCAGCATCTGCAAAGCTCTTGCAATGGTCACTTGCCAGAAGATCACTCAGGGCCCAAGTTAAGAACATGTAAATTCAAGAGAAGCAGTGTAACTGTTGGACTTTTCTGGACACAGGGCAACTAGAAATGTTGAAGATCAGGAACAAACCAAGAAACCAAATGTTATTTTAAAATATGAGGAAATTACATTACTATAATGAGAACTATGAAAAATGATGGGAATGCATAATAAAAAACAAAGTCACAAGAATCTTCCATAAGCATTTACTGTAAAATGGAACAATCATAATTTCCTACATGATCAGCTTTTCCAAAATAAGTATCCTTTCTGTCATTTCGAAAATAAATAAATAAATAAATAAATTATTAATCACTTGTTAAAAAACAAAACAAACTAAACGCTGCTACTACATTGAGTCTTTTTTTTTTTTTAATGAAACAAACAGAGAGCCCCATGGTAACAACCCACGTTGAGTAACAAGCTGCAACTATTTAAGATATTTTTCCATTACCATTTTAATACACTCCTACACTCTTTTCAACTACTGATACAGTTACAGTACAGCAAGGAAAAANCACCAAAACATTACAGATGGGATGTAATCCTCAGTGTCAAGCAGCATCTGCAAAGCTCTTGCAATGGTCACTTGCCAGAAGATCACTCAGGGCCCAAGTTAAGAACATGTAAATTCAAGAGAAGCAGTGTAACTGTTGGACTTTTCTGGACACAGGGCAACTAGAAATGTTGAAGATCAGGAACAAACCAAGAAACCAAATGTTATTTTAAAATATGAGGAAATTACATTACTATAATGAGAACTATGAAAAATGATGGGAATGCATAATAAAAAACAAAGTCACAAGAATCTTCCATAAGCATTTACTGTAAAATGGAACAATCATAATTTCCTACATGATCAGCTTTTCCAAAATAAGTATCCTTTCTGTCATTTCGAAAATAAATAAATAAATAAATAAATTATTAATCACTTGTTAAAAAACAAAACAAACTAAACGCTGCTACTATATTGAGTCTTTTTTTTTTTTTAATGAAACAAACAGAGAGCCCCATGGTAACAACCCACGTTGAGTAACAAGCTGCAACTATTTAAGATATTTTTCCATTACCATTTTAATACACTCCTACACTCTTTTCAACTACTGATACAGTTACAGTACAGCAAGGAAAAAGCTTTAGAAGCAAGCAGGACAAATTCTCCTGGGTACTCCCCTCAGAGCTTTCTCCAGCTGATGTCAGCCCTGCTGACTAGCCCTCTGCTCTGGTAGGAGGCTGGTAGGCTTAGAAACAATCATTCCCAACTGGCCCTTTGGGAGGTGCCCCTTTAGCTGCTCAGAGCAGCTCTAACTCTACATGTTCAAAAAAGATTTATCTTCTCAAGAAGATGGAAATATTGACATAAACTCTTTTCAAGGACATGTAATGCAGAAACACACACTGTCCATTACATACACTGAACCCTAACAATCACCACGCACCTTCACATCAGGATCTTACAAAAACCACCACCTAGCATCAAATCTGGTACTGGTTTCTAATCCTCTACTGGCATTCCAGAGGTATTCAATCATATAGATCAGTTTTCTGGGCATATGCACTTCACAGCTTGTGTGCTACGTGAAAGTCTAGACCTTAATATGTTCTACTGATGCCCACTACCTTAAGTCCAATTTAAACAGCACTTTCTATAGTTGACATGTGTTAGAGTACTATGTCATCTTCTGAGACTATGAGAGTCAATTAAAAAGAAAAAAATAAGCTCATTTGGAGTCAATACACAAGAAGAACTGATGTTTAGAGCCACAAACTCACACCCGACACATTTCACATAACTATCTTTTGTTCACAAGTTCTCAGATACAACCAGGAATGCAGTTCAGGTAAGCCTGACTTCACATTCTAAGGTAAACATCTCCCAGCACCGAACAATGGAAAAAGCACATCATGTACATCACATTGTTTTGTTCTGCTAGATCACCTTTCATCTGCTCTTACATTGTCACTAAGCAATTACATTAACCAAGGAAGCAGATGTATGTTCAGATGATAACTGTCTCTGGGCCCCAGTACATTTTATTACATCACTTTACAGTCAAGACACAATCAATATTTGAAGAATTCACCAGAAAAGCGTTGATTTACTAGTAAAAACCACTTGTAACTAAACTCCCCCCTCACACTTCTCCAAAGATACTTGATGCTACTAACATCGATGCTTTAAAGGGATAAAACTGATTCTAAATCTTCCTCATTTCAAGCCAAAAATGCCTGTCTCTCTAAAATGAAAGAGTCCCTGAATAGATAATAAAAATCAACACACTAGTGCTTCAGCTACAAAATGTTTTTGTTATCAGTGAAATACATAACACTGCTCTTCAAAGTCTCGTGCTCGGATTCCCACTGGAAATCATAGAAAGCACCGAGCAGATCACAGCCCTGAGCTGGTTTTGGGCTCCTTCCAAACTCACGAACGTGCCCGTCTCCCTTATCATCATCAACAGCCACTTTGCAATTATAGCAGCAGGGCGCAAATAAATCAGCGTGCCCTGAAATAAACCAAAAAAACCCTTCTAAGCCCCGGGACGCCTGAGTGAGCCCCAGCACAGCTCTGCAGCCAGGGGCACGCCCTGCTGTGCGGGTAACGTGCTTCGAGGAAGTGCGAGACAGACGGGGACCGAAATACTCTCCGCTGTGATTTCGGGGCGGGTTTTCTCTTTCTCTCCTCTTCCCACCTCTCACCCCCGCTGTTTCCACTCAGTACCAAGGCGTGAACGGCGCCTTCCCGCGGGCCTGCGGGCGAGGGATCAGAAGCTGGAGCGGTCCCGGCCTCCCCGCCTCGCCCGCATCGGCTCCGGCAGCGGCCGCACAGAGGGAGCCGCACAGCGCGGCCCCCGCCGTCCTCCGTCCCCTTTCTGTTCGCTTACCTGAGGAGGGAGTCCCGGCTGAGCTGCCGTGTCCTCCCCGCTTCTTCAAACCCGCAGAACCGGGTTCCCACCCCGCTTCCCCGCCCCGTCCGGGTTTGTATGTGAACGACACCCTTCCTCCCGCCTTCACCCCCCTCCCCGGCCTTCACCCTCCTTCTTGCCCGGGCCCCGGGGCGCCTTACCTGCGGGCCAGCCTGCTGCAGCACCGGACCGCCTGCACAGGGGACGGGGAGTCGTTCCACTTTCTCTTCCCCGCCTTCCACCGGTGCGGGGGACTCGCGGGTCCCGGAATCGCCTCAGGCTCCTTCCTTCCCTCGCTCCCCACGCCCAGAGTCCAAGGAACGGAGACAGAAGCCGCCCCAGGGCGAACACGGGTGCCCGCCGGGCACGGACCGTGCAAGAACCGCGGCAAGGCGGCTGCAACCTCGCTTCACCCTTCTCCCGAACACCCCCTCCCGCCCCTTCCCCGTGAGGGGCTGGCGGAACCGGAGCTTTTGGCAAAGACGAGCCGCACCGCTCCAGGCCGCCCTCCTCTTCCCCGCCCCGCTCTCTTGCCTCCTCCCCTTCAATGCCGGGCGGTTACTAAGAACCCGGGTAAGGAGACAGCAGTTCACTTCAAACCGCCCGCAGGATCCCGGGGAAGGAGAAACAGGCCGGCGCAGAGCGGAAGGACGAGGAGGGAGATCGGCCGGCAGCCGCTGCGGGAGCGGCACACGACCCACGCTGCCGCCAGGAACCGCGGGCACCCGCCCTGCCCGCCGCCCAGCCCCTCACACGGGCCGCCCAACGCAGCGCGCAGGCGCCGCCGCGGGGGAAGGGGCGGGAACAGGGGCGGCCGCATGCGCAGAGAGGGCGGGCGGGGGCCGCTGGCGGGGTCCCGACCGAGCGACCGGCGCTCTGGAGTAAGGGGGAGGTGGGTATCTGTGTCCTGAGGCGCCCTTTCAGCTCAGGGGAGGGGAGGCAGTAGTCAGTCGTTCAGTCCCCAGCGTTAAATGCTCTCTGGGAGAAGTGCCTTCCTCTTTCTCCTCTCCCCGCGTTTCCCTTTCCCTCACAGGCAGCAAAAGGAGCGGGGTCGCGCCCTGTGGTGGGAGGGCTGCAGAGCCCAGCTCTCCGCCTCGGCCCCCTCCTTATCACCGGGCAGGCCGGCTGACTCACTGCCCGGGCGGGGAGAGGTAGGTCCGCGACCTTCTCCTTTTGTGTTTGCTTCTCGGTTTTAGCGGAGGCTTG
>VYZU01010919.1:19154-56149 GCA_013401355.1 Ceyx cyanopectus
TTCACATTCTAAGGTAAACATCTCCCAGCACCGAACAATGGAAAAAGCACATCATGTACATCACATTGTTTTGTTCTGCTAGATCACCTTTCATCTGCTCTTACATTGTCACTAAGCAATTACATTAACCAAGGAAGCAGATGTATGTTCAGATGATAACTGTCTCTGGGCCCCAGTACATTTTATTACATCACTTTACAGTCAAGACACAATCAATATTTGAAGAATTCACCAGAAAAGCGTTGATTTACTAGTAAAAACCACTTGTAACTAAACTCCCCCCTCACACTTCTCCAAAGATACTTGATGCTACTAACATCGATGCTTTAAAGGGATAAAACTGATTCTAAATCTTCCTCATTTCAAGCCAAAAATGCCTGTCTCTCTAAAATGAAAGAGTCCCTGAATAGATAATAAAAATCAACACACTAGTGCTTCAGCTACAAAATGTTTTTGTTATCAGTGAAATACATAACACTGCTCTTCAAAGTCTCGTGCTCGGATTCCCACTGGAAATCATAGAAAGCACAGAGCAGATCACAGCCCTGAGCTGGTTTTGGGCTCCTTCCAAACTCACGAACGTGCCCGTCTCCCTTATCATCATCAACAGCCACTTTGCAATTATAGCAGCAGGGCGCAAATAAATCAGCGTGCCCTGAAATAAACCAAAAAAACCCTTCTAAGCCCCGGGACGCCTGAGTGAGCCCCAGCACAGCTCTGCAGCCAGGGGCACGCCCTGCTGTGCGGATAACGTGCTTCGAGGAAGTGCGAGACAGACGGGGACCGAAATACTCTCCGCTGTGATTTCGGGGCGGGTTTTCTCTTTCTCTCCTCTTCCCACCTCTCACCCCCGCTGTTTCCACTCAGTACCAAGGCGTGAACGGCGCCTTCCCGCGGGCCTGCGGGCGAGGGATCAGAAGCTGGAGCGGTCCCGGCCTCCCCGCCTCGCCCGCATCGGCTCCGGCAGCGGCCGCACAGAGGGAGCCGCACAGCGCGGCCCCCGCCGTCCTCCGTCCCCTTTCTGTTCGCTTACCTGAGGAGGGAGTCCCGGCTGAGCTGCCGTGTCCTCCCCGCTTCTTCAAACCCGCAGAACCGGGTTCCCACCCCGCTTCCCCGCCCCGTCCGGGTTTGTATGTGAACGACACCCTTCCTCCCGCCTTCACCCCCCTCCCCGGCCTTCACCCTCCTTCTTGCCCGGGCCCCGGGGCGCCTTACCTGCGGGCCAGCCTGCTGCAGCACCGGACCGCCTGCACAGGGGACGGGGAGTCGTTCCACTTTCTCTTCCCCGCCTTCCACCGGTGCGGGGGACTCGCGGGTCCCGGAATCGCCTCAGGCTCCTTCCTTCCCTCGCTCCCCACGCCCAGAGTCCAAGGAACGGAGACAGAAGCCGCCCCAGGGCGAACACGGGTGCCCGCCGGGCACGGACCGTGCAAGAACCGCGGCAAGGCGGCTGCAACCTCGCTTCACCCTTCTCCCGAACACCCCCTCCCGCCCCTTCCCCGTGAGGGGCTGGCGGAACCGGAGCTTTTGGCAAAGACGAGCCGCACCGCTCCAGGCCGCCCTCCTCTTCCCCGCCCCGCTCTCTTGCCTCCTCCCCTTCAATGCCGGGCGGTTACTAAGAACCCGGGTAAGGAGACAGCAGTTCACTTCAAACCGCCCGCAGGATCCCGGGGAAGGAGAAACAGGCCGGCGCAGAGCGGAAGGACGAGGAGGGAGATCGGCCGGCAGCCGCTGCGGGAGCGGCACACGACCCACGCTGCCGCCAGGAACCGCGGGCACCCGCCCTGCCCGCCGCCCAGCCCCTCACACGGGCCGCCCAACGCAGCGCGCAGGCGCCGCCGCGGGGGAAGGGGCGGGAACAGGGGCGGCCGCATGCGCAGAGAGGGCGGGCGGGGGCCGCTGGCGGGGTCCCGACCGAGCGACCGGCGCTCTGGAGTAAGGGGGAGGTGGGTATCTGTGTCCTGAGGCGCCCTTTCAGCTCAGGGGAGGGGAGGCAGTAGTCAGTCGTTCAGTCCCCAGCGTTAAATGCTCTCTGGGAGAAGTGCCTTCCTCTTTCTCCTCTCCCCGCGTTTCCCTTTCCCTCACAGGCAGCAAAAGGAGCGGGGTCGCGCCCTGTGGTGGGAGGGCTGCAGAGCCCAGCTCTCCGCCTCGGCCCCCTCCTTATCACCGGGCAGGCCGGCTGACTCACTGCCCGGGCGGGGAGAGGTAGGTCCGCGACCTTCTCCTTTTGTGTTTGCTTCTCGGTTTTAGCGGAGGCTTGTGTTTGCCGAGCGGTGTTTCATGGGCAGCCCCGGGAGGCCGCAGCCGCCTCTACCGAGCCTCAGCCGCGACCCATCGGCTTCTGCCCGCGGGAGCGGCCGCGCTCGGTGCGTCCCCGCCGGGTTGCGCGGCCCCCTCCCGCCATTTCTCGCGGCGGGTCGCTGCGGTGTTTTGGGAGATTGCCGTGGATGGCGCCAGGCAGGAGTTGTGGGTAACAAGCATTTGCACCTTATCTTACACTGGCCCAAAGGCGACAGGACTGCGGTACAATCAACATTTAAATAGGAGCAGCCGTTAGAGTCCCTAAGGATAACACATAGAAAATAAGTGACTGCGCTATTAAATATGTTCTGGTTTATAAACACAAGGAGAGCGCTAACGTTCTTGAAAGTATTCATGTGACTCTGCAGTGACTTGGAATCGGGTCTGCGGTGGTTTGCTTTTCAACACCTCTGTCAATAAGTTCAGGGTGTCTGTAACAAGGTGGAGATGGTCAGAGGTCTTGCAGGAGATGGCATTTCATATGTTAGACGTCACGTGGGAATGAAAAAGCTGTTAAAAAGGCATTTGATCTGTTAAATAATTTAATGTGTTAGAAATCCCGTGGGAATGAAAAGGCGTTGTTAAAGCAACAAGCCCAGTAGTGGCACTCAACGTGCACTGGAGACCTTGGCAGAGGTCAGATGTCTCACTAAAATAAGGTAAAGTGCATAAAGAAAAAGGGATGAGCAGGTGAATTAAATATATTACAGTAGACATAAAACAGCTTGAGTTTCATTAGTATTTTATAACTTTCTGTCTGAGAAACCCTATACTGTCTCAGTCTCTTTCCTCAGCTGATGACACAGCACAGCCTCACCATGCTTATTTTTAACATCCCATTAAATTCTGAAGTAATAGATGATGATCTCACCGCAGGGAGATGGAAGTAGAAACTTTCTCATGGAACATCTGTAGGAAAGACAAAAAGTGCTGGCTTAAAAACTACATTTTTATTTGAATTTTGTTCTTGCACAAGGGCTTATCTGATTTTTGGGGTTTTCTGGAGAATCTTCATTAGAAACATCTCAGGTAGTTTTTGGTTTGGTTAAGCTGGTGGGATGTTTTGTTCCCTCTGTGGAGGATTTGTGTGCATTCATCTGAAACGTGCAATGTCCCAGATCTGTGTGGAAGGATTGTTAATATATTGCTATATAAAGGGGAAAAATGTCTTCAGTCTTGTACATTTTGTTCTGAGGAAGTGCTGGCATTTGCATCCGTTTAGTCTTTCCATACCATAGGCTGCACATTTTTCTTTAATGATGCAGCAAAACGTATGTCTTCTTGGGAGCAGCTGGGCATTTTTGTGGCTTAAAAGAGCAATTGTTTACTTGACTGAAAAGCCCTGCACAGTGCAGTGTATACACAGTGCAGCCACTACAGGCAGTGGTACAGGATGTCACAGTCACAGTTCTGAGTTCAGCATCATTAATGAGGAGTTGAACAGTCCAGTTTCATTATAAACCTTGACTTAGAAGTCAGAAAATGAAAGTTGCCTGTGAAGTTTTGCAGTGCAATGACTGCAGTTACAAAATAAACAGTTATTTATGAAGTGCTGTAAACCTTGCTCTGTTACTAATGAGTTTCTGCTAAAAATAAATTAATGAAGTAGCACTGGATCTGCTTTTGAGTAAGTTTTCTTTTCACTGTTGTCTTTATACATGATAGGTCAGTATAGATGCCTCGTATGTAATTGAAACTGCTGTTTTACTCTCTTCTTCCCCTTTTCTCTGGAAATTTCTCACCAAAACAGTTTTGCTCAGTAGGGGAATCCCGTGGGTGAAATTCTGGTTCTTTTTAGAGTGATGGTCCCCTAGGAAAGTATATCCAGGATGAATCTGTAAGTCAGTTGTATGGAATACTTTCAATAATGTTAACTTCCTGATGCAATAATTAGTGTATAAAGAGATTTTTGTCACTGGAACAACTTCAATGAGAGAAAAGTATGTTTTCCTGTGTCGTGTTTGCTATTTGTGCCATTTTCTTTATCTTCTTTTTGTGTCACTCTCTTTAGCATTTCTAATCTTCCCACAAAGCTTTTGTTCATGATTATTGCAGCTCCAGGTTAAGGATGTTAATAGTGGTGGCACACATGTAGGATTATAGTCTTAATTTAATCTCTGATGCCTTTCCATTTTTCCCTTCTGGGTGCTTTCTATTCTTCTCTATCTCTCTCACCCCCTTCTTCTCTATCTCCACCCCCTCCCACTGCTGTTCTGGAAAGATAACTTCCACCTGTTAGTTCAACTGGTAGGTTGGTTTACTGATGGCCACAGATTAGTTTAACGTGGCATTTTAAGAAGTTCTCACCACCTCTATTCACTTTTTCTCTCGTTCCCATTTTGTCCCCTTTCTTTCCTGTAGTTTCCATCTCAGTTCAGATACCATCACTCAACAGCTCATGTGATGCAATTGAACACACTTTTTCCCCAGCTTTTGGAGATTTGCAGTGTTGTTAGTAATACTTGTTCCCTACTTCCCAAAAAAAAGCATGTTCTACTACTCCCTTGTGGCAGGTGGAAAATAAACTTTTATGTGTCTCCACTGTAAAATAAGTACCAACTTTTTCTTGTTTGCTTGTTTGTTTTGTTTTGTTTTCAGGACTGTTAGTGGATGTGCTTAAAGGAGACTTCTGGCAGTCCCTTTCAGTCCTGTCCTCTGCCTTTTGTTAAGAGTTGGATTTCTGATAAAGATACATTTCCGTCACCAGATACACAGACACTAATGTTTATTAAACCTTTTCCATCTCAGCATTTATGTTTATTTAAAATTCAAGAGGAAAAGAAGTAAAAAAAAAAGATGCATTGCTTTCCTCAGATGATGTTTTGCATGGGATCTTCTATGCACCAATTTTTTAACTTGGAAATAATTAGGACCTAGAATATAGGTATAAAATACAAGGTCTGGGGAGCCAAAGCAATCAGACAGTTTCTAATGTAAGTTAAGAGAAAACTTTACATAGACAGTGGGCAGTTTATAATTCAGTTACTAGCCTAGTAAAATGTATTTTTAGTTACTGGAAAACTAAATCGATTGAGCAACAGAATGAGTAATCCAATGGCACAGTCAAAAGGTCTTTAAAGTGATTCAGTACCAGCTCTGTGAAAGCACTTGACATTATTCAAAGTAATGTTGATTTTCAGTTACATTCAAAGCAATAGGCAAAGGGTTGCATGACTTAAATGTCAATGATGGGAAACAATTTAAGACTTTAAAGAGAATATTGGAAATAGTTATAAGGCATGATGCACACAGATGTATGCTGAATGTATTCACTAAATTCTTTGTTGAAATCTTTTGCAGCATTCACAGAATCATAGAATAATCTTGATTGGAAAGGACCTCCTTGGTCACCGAGTCCAACCATACCTACAAGGACAAAAAATACTTAAATACCTGTCCAGTAGAAAAAAAATAAAACAAAACCCCAAACACAAGCCCCCTCCATGCCTGTTCCTCCATGCTTTCTCTGTAAGGCTTTTTGCATACTTCTGACATTTAGCAAGTAGTGAACAAAACCCAAGCATTCCAAATTCCTGGCTGTTGGTTGTGGGGACAAGTGCATTTCACAGCTCTTCTTCTGCAGTGCTGGGTAACTGCAGAATCAGTGAGATTTAGTTTTTCCTTTTACCTCAATATAAATAGTGCAAATGTCTGTAGGGCACAGTAGGGATTATGCATATAAAATGCATTTAAATGGGGATTAGCACCCACAAATCTTTCTGGTGCTCTCCAGCAGGGATTGCCTGAGTTGTTATGGTTCAGATCTATGCCATCCTCAGGGGGAAAATATCTGGCTGATGAATAGATGTGGGTACAGCTAACGAAAAAATTTGTATTCCAGTGTTCTCCCAGAAATCCAGATTTCCAAGCAAATGTAATATCTTGTCCAAGCAACTGTTTTAACACCAATTTGTTAATTGGCAAAACAATTGAAAATGGAATGGTCCCCACTTTCTATATCTTTATTTTCACTAATTTGCTTGTTGTGTTTGTTTGGGTTTTTTTTAAAGAAATAAGGTAAGCACTAAAATATTGTTCTTTAGAGTATGTTTATATGAAGATTTCATTATTTTAATGGATTAGTATCCACTTCTATGCAGTAAAGTTTTAAGCACTAGAGTGCTCTAAACAGTGTCCAAAGATCAGATTGTTAAATAAGAAATAAGAAGGTACTGCCATTATTTCCATCGATCCCATTTAGATGTAGATAAATTATGAAATCTCTAAAGAAGAAAAAAACTCATAGCAGATGTATCTTAGTTATATTAATCATTTTCTCACCTCACCACAGCTGGGGGGGGATCAGTGCAGTAGGTGAAGATTTCTTTGTTCTTAAGAACAAAGAAAGTACTCTTATTTTTGCTTCCTATGTGAAGTAAACATTAATTTACTATTATCTTCAAAATCTCTTATGTACAGTCTTCATGTAACAAACCCATCTTTCACTGAGCCTTCATCTCATTTTCTCCATCAACAAAGCTGACCCTCTGCCTAATGTACTTAAAAAAACAACTAAACAGAATTAAGTGAAAGCCAAACTGAAAGAGACACCACTTTTCCATCAGCATCGAGGCTGTGCTGCAGGCTGCTGCTCATTGCTTCAGTGCACCTCTCAGCTGGTGTATGTTTGACATTAATTTGCATCCTTAGTTAAAGGTGAGGGTGGATGTTTCCTTCATACAAGTGCTGTTAAATTGGAGAAGCAAAAGGACACTTGGGTTTTAAAATGTCAGGCTCTGAACTGCACTTTACCTTGTCGAATCTGTCTGTTGCTCACAGGAGCCAGTCAATAGGAATTTGAGACTTCCTCATCATGACTTTTGGTCCCTTTTATTTACAGCTCCTGAGCAGACACTGCTACTTCAGTCAATGGCTGCCATGGATGCTCAGCACTTCTGACAGAAACAGCCTGTTCAAGCAGATTTGGTTTAATAATTCCATTTACTGAATTGAAAATCAGAAGACTGGGAATTGAGTAATATTTGTCTATAAGGTACATGCAACCAAGATATAGAGGAAAAACCAGCTTTGCCAGGTCATGATTAAAGCAGATAGTAGCTCCAATGTTTGAAATTTTAGGACCATCATGCTATAGAAATGTTTGGTTTTTGTTTGTTTGTTTAAAAAAAGGTAAGTTCTTATTCTTAACATTTTAGGTAAATGCCATGCTAATGGAATTCAAACACTAGAAAACAACAAGGAAGAAGAAAATGTTAAAAACTACACAGAAATATTCATAATAATGAATTCATTTGAATTAAATACAGTTTATACTGTCTTACTTGTCTGTAAAGTCTAACCTGCTGACATTTGTCTCTAATGTAATCACTTCATACAGAGTTTGAATATAACATATCCCTCTGCAGTCTTTCACATGACAGCTGTGGGTGATCTGTTCAGCTGGAGAGTGAAACTGCTACAAGTCTCCAGATGTCCAGTAGTAACACTAGAAGTGGTTATATCACTTCAATGTATTTAAACTAATTAAACTAAATTAAATTGGTATTCATTTAAATGCATGTTGCATTGTAGATCTTGAAGGTAGGATTATTTAGATTTTGTAGCAAGTTTATCTACATCTATCTACTTCATGTTAATTTACATGATTTACTAATTAAAACAGTAAACAAAGCTATGGAATGATGCAAGAGAAAAAAAGTCTGCCTTCTACTGCTTCTAGGCTGAGCAAATGTAAAAGCAGCATAAAAAGCAGCAGTTGTCATTGAAAATGTGTACTGGGCAGTTCTGCTTCCAGGCATGATTGAATTCTGCAGTGACACCACAGTCTTGCTCAACATTTCTGTAGCATTCAAAAGGAGATTCAGTAACTCCTGTGATGATTCATGCCTGAATATTTTGTACACTTAGTAACTATTCCGACCAGTTTAGCTAAAACGGAGAGGGAGTAGAGCACACACAAACTGGATTAGAGTTTCTTGTGCTGACTTGTTGATTAGCATCCACTTAAGAGAGCCAGTTGGTTACTTATGCAACCTCAGCTCAGCTTGCACAGGTGGCACCAAGGGCATCACTTTTAAAAAAACTGGATTACACAACTGTCATGAGGACACTGTTTGGCAGGAGAACTTTTGTTACAGGAAGTGAGACATCAGCAAGAAATAAAGCTGGGTGAATGCAGGAGCCAAGGGTGGCTTTGGAGGCCTGGCAATTTGGGGTAGGGGGGAAAGTCAAACCAAAAAATCTTCTCACTCCCAAACTCTACACAATTACAAAAAGCATATCTGGTGCCAGAACCTATGCACAATAAATATTATTTTTTTATACAGTTACAGTATTTTTTCAGAGCAAAGCTGTACTTTGAACCACACCTTAAAACTTCTGAGCAATAACATAATTTTGCTACTTTGTTATAGACATCAGATTCTTTAATTAAGGCTGAAAATAAATGCTCTTAGGATTCATTAATGAATATAGAATGAGTTAATCCACTAATTTGAGTCCTTCAGATCACAAATGGAAAATGTAAATTTTGTTTACATATATATGAAATACGCATAAGTGCAATGTGTACAAACCAGACCATTATATACTAATAAAATAAATATTAAAACCAGGCTAAAGGAATCTCAGACAAGTTGCAGTGTCTAATGACAAGTAATTATTTAAATAAGCATATCATGCTGCTTGGTTCCTCCTTCACCAAAGATGTCACAGTGTTCTCCTGACTCTCCATACCTGCTTTACTTCAAAACCTTTGTGAAGAAATGGAAATAGTCACCAGACCAGCATAGGTAAGATCTGTGCTAACTTTTCCAGCTTTGCCTGTTTCCGGAGGGAAATAACTACAGTTCTCAATTCCTGGTAAACCAGCCACATTCATTTTTAGAACAACCAGTTTTGCATCTGAGTTTATCTATTTTTGTATGTTATGGAGAGGATGTTTGGCTGGGCTGTTTGTAAAAGACGGTAGCAAACACAACCAGTAGGATAAAGGTGATAACTGCCACCTAAACATAAAAATAGGGATTGATATAACAAAAATTTGGTTGCTTGAAAGTATATAATTGTTGTGTTGCTTTTACCATTGATAAGTGTAAAAATAATGTCTAGAGTATAACTTAGAATAGGAAAAAAAGACTTCTTATCTGGTTTTACTGTTAAGATATGCACAACTTTTCCTCAACAAAAAAAAAACAACCAAACAAGCACCAGGGAGAAAAAAAGAAACTTCCATGATGAATTATGAAAAGCTGTAAAAAATCCTGTTTCAATTTATCTGAGGGATGCCCTTGTTCATATTTGTCAAAGTTAAAGGAGTAACAGTATCCAGAAAGGCTAGTAAGAGGTTTTATGTAAAAATTTACCTCAGAAGAAAAAGTTCTAAGGAAGATGCTGAACTACAACTTCTCTAAGCTTTTCTTAGATGAGTTGTAATTATTTTATGTACTGGCTTTATTTTTGGACAACTCAGTATCAGCTTAAAGGGCAAAAGTGAACTAAACTCTTTTCCACCTGCCCTTGACCACCCTAGGTTAAGATGAGAGTTTCACTTGGATATTTGGTAAGAAATCCAGAGGCTTTTAATTTGAAAACATTCCCTTGATAACGGCAAATCAAAGTTTAGAGCCCAGCATAGAGGCTGGAAAGTAATGGCAGCAGCTCAGGCAGAAGCTCTGTGGCCAGGCTGTGCTGGCGCCGTGCTGAGTCTGCACAAGGTCAGCAGCTGGGGGGAGGCACCGTGGGCTGCCAGGTGGCCAGCAGTGACCATGAGGGTGAAACAGCGGCCATTACTGCCTGCCCACCTGGCAAGCAGCTGCTTCCCACCCTGAGCCGGGCAGCTGGTCGACACCCAGCACTGGGAACTCTTTGGTGTAGCCCAGAGAAGACGAAGTGCAGTTTGCGTGGGTATAGGAAAGGTAAGGAGAGAGAGAAGCAGGAGCAAAAGTGTAAGCTGTTATCCCTGATCAGCTGAGGAAAGCTGCTGCTGTTGGCAGCTTCTCCCTGGCAGGCAGGCTCTCTCTGCAGGCTGCTATAATAAAAGCACTCAGAAGGTCAGGATCACAGAGATGTGAAGGTTATTGCACTGGTGTGCTGAGGCCCTGATACTGGTGTCCTTCACATCAGGCAGCACCACTGCTCTCATGCCTCAGTACTGGGCTGTTACCAACCAGTGGTGCCGTTTTCTGATCCTTTGGCTCTAATGCATCTGCACTCTGAGGTCTGGTTTTGAGTCCCATGTTTTGAATTGTTAACAGTGTGTCTTTTTCAGTATTTATATTTTCCCCAACTTCTAAATATGTCAACAAACAGAAATTTACCTAAGTATTCAAAATACAACAGTCAGAAGATGATGTTGAAAAGCAAACAATTCTTGGTTTTGATTTCAAAGCTAGAACTATTTCTTCTGTTAGCTAAAAGTACTTGATATGTTTCTCATTCTTAAAGGAAGCATTTTTTTTCAGTCAGCAAGTCTTTTAGGTGGATTCAGTATTTATGTTCTCCCTCCTAAAAATAATTATCTCTGGAAACACTGGTGGCAAACCTCAGTTTTCTATGCTTGTGGTATTTCTGTCTTGAAACAGCCTTTGCCTTCAATATCTAGAAAAAATATTTTGGATAATACAATTAATGAATGTATGAAACCTCACATTATGCTTAATTGGGTTAACAAATAAAGCCATTTTTAGGACACAGTGAAAAATGTTAGATTTAGGGTATGCTTTGAAGAAGAATGATGTAATAGCATGACAGTGGTTAGTACATTGTGACAGCAAGTGAAGAGTTATCTTTTTTACACTATCTGAACAGAGCCAGAAGGAAGTTCTGCCTTCCTTCTGAGTATTTGTGTGCATATTTATAGTATAATTATGAAATGTTAACTGTTTGCAACACTTTTTCTGACTATAATGAGCTTTTTCTCTTCTTTCAGTGTCCTAAATGCAAGATTACCTTGGTGCTTTGGACTGCAGCAGTTTGTATTGAAGAATGAGTTGACAGAGGTCTAGGGAGCTGCATGATGCAGAAATAACATTTCTTGCTTCTTCTCAGGTAGTTTCAGGGATGAACTGAATAAGAAAGGATAACAGAAGAACATGCAATACATGACACTTTATGCTTGGGAATCAAATACTAAATAACATGTCTCTATTCTAGTCATTACCAGTAGGAGAGAGATTTACACCCCAGTTTTTCCATGAGTTCTGTGCATTCTGACCCAGGTATTTACAGCAGGTGCCCCTGCCTGAGCACAAGGTCTGGCCTATATCTCTGACAAGTAATTCAGTGTAGCACTTCTGTGAGTAAGCATTATCACAGGCATTTAACATTACAGATCCACAGAGTAAAAGTCATACTGTAAATTCTTTAGTAAACAATGACTTGCATCATAACTCTTGAGTTTCCTTGCCTGCTTGCAAATTGCTGCCAGATCAGAATAAGAAGCTCACAATATGGCTCCTGGTTTCAAAAGAAGGGCTTGGCAGTTTTGGAAATAAATTGTCAGAAATCCTTTAGTTTAGCTAGAAAGAGTAATAAATTACACAGATGTCTTGCTCTTTTTATGCCAGCCTAGTTTGCTTTATACTGTAGTACTAAAGAAACATGTAAAATTGGTAGGTATCTTTCTAGAGCTGAGCTTTCAGGTTATGAACTCTGACCCAAACCCACTGGAAGCAGTGTAATATTGAGGCAGTCCCCAGCAGCTCAGCTGATCTTACAAATGAAGTTTCAGGTGCTGCAGGACACCTGTGTGTGCTTCTTGAGCTAATAGTTTCAGTTCTTATTGTATTTACTATAAAATGAATTATAATTGCAACCCTTAGGTTAACACCCCCTCTTTCTTTCAGAGCCACAGGAAAGTCCAGGTGGTTTGAAGCAAATTATCAGAGGAAGTACTTGTGTGAAGACTTGACACTGCTCTGTGTAATAGTTGGAGGCTTTTTTTTTTTTTAATTTTATTTTTTTTTTCCATGTAAGTGTATTCTTCAGTTACAGGTATCAGAGTGTATTTTGGCTGTTTGGAAAACTGGTATTTTGCCATTTAGAAGGTAAGCCATTTTAATAGATATGTTCATTAATAAGAAATTTTATATTAAAAATGCATTAAGGGATATTTAATATGACCACTTTGAAAAGGAATGTTTTATATACAATTAATAAATATTTTATATTATTAATTAAACATACCTATGCTGTGAGCTGTACCTAATACTTGTTAAGCCAGACCCAGTGTCACTGGCCTTTTTGAAATGAGGGAAAAACTTCAAGTGTGTGAGAGAGGAATGTGGAATCAAAAGTGACTAAATAAGGTGAGCAAAGTCTCTCTCAAGAGAACAATTTGGTTATTAGAATTTAATTTTAAATTTTAATTGGTTTAATTCCATGGAGAAGTAGGTGAGACATTAAAGAAATTTCAGTCTTAAAGCCTTTGGTCTCTTCAACCAGATATTCTACCCTACTCAGTGGGTGGCAACGAGTGTAATAAATTCTGGGAGCTAGAAAAGGGAATTAAGGAGGATGAGAAACACTTCCCCCCAATACATTTGAAAAGTGAGAGTAGTAGGGAATTTACAGTACACCAGTACTCAAGTACAATATAGCAGTATCAGGATATTATCTCAAATGATGACATTCCTGAAGTTGACTGAATATTCTTGGAAATCTTTTACATTTATATTCTTCATATGTCCTCAACACTAATTGATAGATCTAGCTCCATAAAACTATTGTCTTGTTGCTTTATGTAATGGCTTTGAGTAATCACAGAACAAAAATGTCTGTCTGTTCTGTAGATTCTAGAAACTGTGATGCAAGGAAGCAGTATAAATATTCCTCAATCACTGTTCTCTGTTCTGCATCCATCAATTTCATAAGTTGGACCTATCAAATTATACAGTATGGCAATTGGAAAGAATACTTCCTGACTCTCCTTGAAATAATGGCTCACCTTGAGAGTTGCAAATGTTATTCAGGACACTTCTTCAAGAATTTGTCATGCTATGACTCAGTGACTTTTCTAAGCAGTTAATTCTGTTGGGTGTAGCATCTCCAGTGATGTGGTTTTAAATGTTCTGCACTTTAGCTAAAAGGATCACACAAGTGCATTTAGGTCTTCTGAACTGCATGTATTCTTAGCCTTGCTGACTAGAAGTGATTAAGCAAAATCATTTGTTGTTCCTTAATGACAGTGTGGAGGGGCAAAATATAATGAAATTGAAAAATCTCAGCAGGGAGGTAATTGTGTCTTATGAATGTGTATCAGTATTCTTAAAAAACATCTAAATGAGCAGTCAGTCCTTTAGCATTTCTGTCAGCAGCTGGGCAAGCAAAGAGGAAAACTAACCATGTGTTGGCAGGCAATTGGGCACTTTCACTGTTCTGACTAAAATACCAACCCAAGCACCAAGATGCCAATGAGTTTGCCCAGGGTAGGTGACCAGGGCACTGAGAGATCTGGGAATAGAACCCAAGTCTCTTAAAGCAGCCCACTCCTCTGCCATGAAGTTCTCCTTGAGGAGCAAGTTATTTTCTCTTTTTACATCCAAGGTCCCTGACCAGACAAATTTGTTGGTTGTGGGTGGGGTTTTTTGCTTGCTTGTTTTTTATATTGTGATTATGAAATAATAGTGAAAGTGCTCAAGTGAGAATCTGCTGCCAGCTAATTCAAAATCAAACTTGTGACTACCATCACTGTTGATATAAAGGATCTGCTGTTTTAGAGCATCACTGCCCCCCTTTTTGTGGCATACAGAGCTTTTAAACTTCCATTAAAATGGAATGGAAGCAGGAGAAAGGTTTTGATGCTCTAGAGAAAGCAGAAGGGAAAGGCCACTTAACAAGGCAACAAGAAAATAAATACTTTTGTTTTAGAAAAGTGAGACTTGCAGGATCAAAACCTGTCACTCACTTCTAAATCCCTCCACGTCTTGTATTCCCATTCACAAAAAGATGGCTCATGGTCTTTCAGATAAATAAACACAAATCATTTTCCTCTTCCTGCAGTCCTAACTAGTGAGCCAGTTTCCTGCAGTGATTCTGGGCACCACAGGTGAATATAGGAAAGCACAAATAAACACCAGACTAAGCAACCATGAAGTCAGCCACATAGTAAAGAAATGTAATATTTAATATCTAGCAAGTTACATCCAGCAGCCCATACTTTGCACACGAGAAGATTATGCAGCTGATGCAGAAACTTTGTATTTTGTCAATTCCCTGCCCAGATTGTTTTTAAACTCTTCATCCCAGGTTGGTCCAGCTTTGCATTTATACTGACAATGACTCTAGAAGCAGTTGAAATCTTCTCGAACACTGTCCTCTGGTGGTGGTTTTCAGTCACAACAGTCAGAGGACAAAAGGAAAAATGACAATCAAATCCTGCTAGACCGATGCTCTGATTATCCGTTTTATTCATATTAAAGTTTTTAGGGCTCTAATCACAGCACTATAAAGGATTTATTGTGCAAAACTGTTTCCCCTCATTCTGTGCCAGATAATGTGCTGTCATTTGTAACCTTTGTGCTGAACTAATAATCTAAAGACTTCCTAATTGAAACTGATTACCTGTGCATCTCTGTGGTACCTGCTCTAACTGCTTTATCATCTACTTTAGTATTATGAATTTTATGAGTAGGAGTAAAAACTGCATTTATTAACATATAATAGTAGAAATGCCTGGGTTGAAAGGGACCTCTAGAGGTCATCTAATCCAACCTCCTGCTGAGAGCAGGATATCTGCAGCTAGAGCAGGTTGCTCACAGCCTTGCAACATTCCATCAACTGTGAAGAACAGTGGTGTGCACATAAGCTCTGGACAGTGACTCCTCTTTGTGCTCCCTTCTGCTTACACGAGTATACTTTATTACCAGTCATGTTCACTTATTTTTAAAGTAAGTCCCTCAACTCAAATATCATCCAGTAGGAATAATAGGAATATTTTGTATTAGACATGATTTTGACAGCGTGATGATGATGTAAAAGAAAATTCAACATGGCAAACCTGCTTTCCAAACAGAATATGAAGCAGCATTAAAAGTTATTGGAAACCCCACATGTTATCTTGCTTTTTTTTCTGTCTCTTCATATTTATGGTGGGTGACATTGAAAGAACTAGCTGCTAGCAAATTCATACATTTTTCACAGAATAATTGGAGTTGTAGGTGTGGAAAAGTGTATTGAAAGCTATATTCATAATTTATGCCTATGGCTTTTTTGTCGCTTCCAGAAAGCTTCAGTAACTTAAAAGACAGCAGTTTTAAAACCAAATTAGACTGGCTGGAGGGCACATGCATGAATACTTCAACCATCATTAGCAAGTAAGATAGTTACTGGTTGAGATAGCATCAATTCTTTCAGTATCAGAGCTGCTCCTTAGCTGAACTTGAAGTAGCATTTACAGGGATTATTCAGTTTAAAGAAAAGCAAATTGCCCAACAAAGGCTGCTCGTTCCTGAGCAAACTCAAATAACTGGCAGCTTATTCTGTCCAGCTGCTGCAGCAGTTCCTGTACTCAGGGGACTCAGCACAGTAAGGTCAGCAGAAAATTATTTGGTCTTTTGTCAGGTTGGTTTTCTGCAGACTCTGCACTGGGAAGTGACTCAGGGAAAGGTCTGACAAGTGCTGGAGGTAGCACAGGGCAAGGAATGGGGCTGCAGGGATGTGTGGGCCACTGTTGGTGATCACTGGGGAACTCTAGATTGCTAGGAAAACAGTCTTTTATTTTTATGCTGTATTCCCTTTCCCCCCAGCTAGTTGCAAAGAGACCATAAAAACAACAGTGGCAAGCACTGCCTCTCCACCTCTAAGGGTACTCTGTTTGTAAACAATATAACTCGGGTTTACAAATAGAACAGTACCCAAAAAGATTTTAGGGTGGACTAAATGAAAACAATGTGACTTTCTTATCTGCAGATAGGTTTTTCAGACAGCTTCTAAAACCAGTTTTGTAGTCAGAAGTTTTCATAAGGCCAAGAATTACAGACTCATAGAATGGTTTGGGTTGGAAGGGACTTTTAAAGGTCATATAGTCCAAACCCCTGCAGTGAGCAGGAACATCTTCACCTAGAGCAGGTTCCTCAGAGCCCTCTCCAATGTTTCCAGGGAGAAATAATAACCTCTCTAGGCAACCTGGGCCAGGATGTCAACACCCTCAAGCTAAAAAGTCTTCCTTAAAAGTTTAAATCTCTGTTCTTTTGGTTTAAACCCATCACTTGTCCTATCACAACAGGTCCTGCTAAATACTCTGTCCCCATCTTTCTGATGCCCTAACTACTGAAAGGCCGCTGTCAGTGTCCCCAGAGCCTTCTCTTCTCCAGGCTGAGCAACCCCAACTCTCAGCCTTTCCTGCCAAGCAGAGGGGTTCCATCCCTCACATCATTTCTTTGGCCTCCTTTGGTCCTGCTGTGACCAGTCTCCTGTGCTGAGGACTCCAGAGCTGGACCCAGCACTGCAGGGGGGGGTCTCACCAGAGTGGAGCAGAGGGACAGGATCCCTCAGGTCTTTCTCCGCAGGGTTGCTCTCCATCCCTTCACCCCAAACCGATCACCTTGTGTTGAGGAGATGCCCGATTTTGTGCCTTGCGAAGGCATGAGCATGAGACTGTCAGTGCGGGACAGTGACTGTGTCCCGGCAGGGCTTACACACCCCTGCTGCTACCACTCTGGCAGCTCTCTGCTGCGATCCGCCATCGCCCGCTGGAGATACCCTCCGCCACCAGGACGGGTGAACGCGAGCCGGGGCCGCGGACCCATCGCCAGCAGCACCCGCTCCAGGGCAGAGGGAAGGAATAACGGCCGACGTTCCGCCGGGAAGTTTGTGCCTCGCCGCGCCCCGTAGCAGCGAGAGCCCTCCGGTCCACGTTGGCTGCGCAGGCGCAGTAGCCGCGGCATTCACCTGCCAGGCGGCGGCGGGGGGGGGACCCGGGAAGGAGAGGAGGCGAGGGCGGCGGTGGCGGCTCCTCCGCGGGGCCGGGGCGAGAGGAGATCGGTTCCACCATTCTCGACTCCGTCGCCCGCCCCGCGGGAGGCGCTGCCTAACCGGCTGAGGAGTCGTACCCCGCTCCCCTGGCCGCCGGCCCGCTCCTCCCTCCCGCCACCATGTTCAAGAAGCTGATACAGAAGATCAGCGAGGAGCAGGCGCCGCCGCGCGGGGCGGGGGAACGCGCCGCCCCCCTCCCGCCACAGGTACCGCGGCACTGGGGAGAGGAGCGGGGGATGCTCCGTCGGGTCGCTGCGAGAAGCCGGAACGGGGCTCTCTGTGGGCGGCTCATAGCGCTCGGGCGGGGGCCGGTGGCTTTTCACCCGGAGCGGGGCGGTGTGCCTGGCGGGGCAGGGCCGCGATTCGCCCGGCGATGCCTCGGCGGGTCGGACCGGTCCGGCTGCCCGGGCGGCGGGTCGAGTCGGGTCGGGTCGCGTCGCGCAGCGCTCGGCGTCCTACCTTCGGGGTCCGGCCGAAGGCTGCGGGCTGGGCCGGTCGGCGAGCTCCGCTCAGCGCTGCGCGGCTTCGCTGGAACTTGGAAAGGCCACTTTGTTGTTCCCGACCCGGCTCCCGTCCTGGAAGCCTCTGGAGGGACTCCCGAGACTGTTCCTTTTAACCCCTCTACAGGGGCTCTTTGAGAGGAATGTAAAAGCCGTTTATTGCTTCAACACCAAATCGAGTGAAACAGAAGTGGGTTTCTTCTTAAACATTTAAAGGAATGCCGATTTAGTGTTCACTGTCAATCCAGCATGGAGATTGCTAAATTGTATTTTATTTAGTATTTATTCTTTCAGTTCCTGTAAGCTCCTTCTGTTTCCATAGCTTACAGGGCTGGTTTGTTTACCTTGTTCTTGCGTGTTTTTTGACTGTGGAAAAACTGAGAATATAGTATAAAGCTGAAAGCAAGTAATTTTTTTTATGCCATAATTTAATTGGCCGTTTTTCTCTTGTGTGCAGTTCCACAAAATTATGTTTAGTGTCGGATTCTAGAAGCTGGTTTTAGATTATAAAAATGCACATTAGATATGACATGGGTACAGAAAGTCTGTGAAAGTGACAGTGGCCAAAAAAAAGTGATGATTTTATGTTGATGTTGAAGCAGAAGTGCTCAAAGATACTGTCTGGTATGCCTCTGTTTTTTTTCCGGGTTAAGTATCCTTTGCATCTTGGAATCTAAAATAATAAACCTGGTATAAATGCTCTATCATGTGAATGTTAAGCTATATGTTGATAATTGGGTTAGTTTTACAAACAGGTGATGAGTTGAGCTTGATCTAAATGTAATTTGAAGCACTGGGAGATCTGACACTGCATAGTCTCAGCATTAGACCAGGGCTCCAAAACTGCTGACGTTCAGCTCCTGGTATTTTTTAAATCACTCATTTGTCAAATAAGGGCAGTATTTTTAGAACTGGTTCTACTGTAAAGCTTTATGTAGCTCGTTGAGTTTCATTTTAAGCCCTTTAAGAATTATTAACTCTGGGTCTTCTCTAGTTAAGTGATACATATTTTTGGCAGTGGCTGTTCCCAGTGCTGTCCTGCACTGGCATGTGTGGTGAACTTTCAGTGCAGTGTAGACTGAGCTGCAAAGCTGACTATTTTCAATAAGCAGCAGCTTCATTGTGGTACCTTGCACAAAATATCGTAACCCACTTAGTTCAGGATACTCAGTGCATGTGTTGAAGGGTTGGTGCTTGCTGAAAATCAGCCTTGTGAATATGTTTAGGCCTGGGCACACAGCAGGGTGGTATAGTGCAGTGTAATATAGTCTTTATTTGGTTGTGAAAATGAACACTGACAATTTGCATAAAACCTAATACAATAGATTGTGATAAATGATGTTTTCACCTAGTCTGCTCTACTGTGGACAGAGTAGATGATGTAATTTAGGGGTTGACAGGCATTGAAAGGCAGAAGCAGAAAGTGAGAACATACTTTCATTTTTGTGTAAAATAGTAATCTTGCAGGATTGCTTGTGTCACCCTCAAATAACACTAGAAGCAAATGGGAGTTAAATTTGATCTTAGATAGACTAGTCTGCTCATGCATATCTCATTTAAAACTGATTCTGTAAATGAGAAAGGAAATGGTTTTGAGACCTGTAAAATGTACTGGAGAGAGTAAAAAAAAAGTAAATGTACTTGAAGAGATTGTGGAATATACTTTTATTACCTTGCTTTGAGTCATTCAGATGCTTAAAATGCATTCCACTTACTTTGTGCTCTGTCATCATATAGGTTATCAGATACTTTCTCTTGAGACATTTTCAAAACAAATTTCCCAAATACTTAACATTTCTTAGCTTTATGAAACTTTTGTTTGCACTCATTTCTTATTTTTCTCTGTTGTAGGGAAATTTCACTCACCATACCCACTCTGCTTTATTCATACTTCCTGCTTTGAGACCTTGACTTCTCATTTGTACTCTGTTTTGGAGACTAAATTTACTGTCTTAAGACTTTATTAAATCTGGAGGTAAAATTTTGCAAGTGTAACACTTTTTTCTGAGGAGGTCTTTGTGGGCCTCCCTCTTTCATATGGTTAGTTAAGTTACAGCATCTCAAAATACCTGTGCTCTGCCCCTCACAAGCTGAAGAACACACCAGTTTCTAAGAGCTGATAGGAAAAAAAAAATAGCTATTGGAATTCTAGGTGTCTCTTGGACTGATACTTGTTGAAGATGGTCACCTGACAAGTAGGGATGATGAAAAAGCAGAGACAATAATGTGCTTTTTGCCTCAGTCTTTAATAATACTGATAGACCTTGAGCCTCTGAGGGGCAGCTGAGGCCTCTGGGTTTGTCTGGTTTAGAGAGGAGGGGGCTGAGGAGTGACCTCCGCACTCCCTACAGCTTCTTGAGAGGGAGAAGTGGAAAGGGAGGTGCTGAGCTCTTCTCCCTGGTACCCAGTGCCAGGACATGGGGGATGTTTGGGCTGGCCCTGGAAGGAGGCTTCCTCCCCTTTATGCTGCCCTGGGACACTGTGTCTGCTGCGTTGCCGGGTGGAGGCTCTATGACATCAGGGCCCCCAGATGCTGTTTCTATAACTTCAGAAGCCCAGGATTCTTGGAAGGAAGGCCGTTGCAGGGCTCCCAAGGCACTGCTACTGGTAGTTCCAGCTGATGTGTTAAGCTACTGTTTCTTTGTTGTCTCCAACTTTCATTCCATAGTCTTGCTGTTCCTCACCTAAAAGCAGTGAGCAGTGGTGCTGGGAACAGGGGTGCCGCCGAGCCCCATGCTCTGAAGGGACTGTACATTGACTAGATAGCTCAGTACAGCAGCAACTGTGGAACCATTAAGGCCAGTGCCAAGTTATCTTCATACTCCTTCTGAACTTTGGCATGTGGGTGCCAAAGTTTCTGAAAGCTTTTTTCTCTCTGGTAAGAGCAGAAGTGATCTTTACATGCATCGCTGGCATTAGCTTATGGAGTAGGAATAAAAGGGTAGTAGGCTAATGGCACAAATAGATGGTTGCTGTTCTTCAAATTCTATGAATATTTTTGTTGTGAATTTTTCTTGGTGAATGCTTATTTGATGGCAGGTTAAGTGTTTGATTTCCTGGTGAGGTGTTTGATTCCTCCTCAACATGAGGAGGAACTTCTTTCCTATGAGAGTGATGGAGGCTGGAAGGGGCTGCTCAGAGAGGTTGTGCAGTCTTCTCTGGACACCTAAACCCATCTGGATACGTTCCTGCTTGATGTGCCCTACATGATTCTGCTTTTGGCAGGGTGGTTGGACTCAGTGGTTTCTAGAGATCCCTTCCAACCCCTAAAATATTATGATTCTATGTTTTTCAAGTAGTATCTTCTTTTGAGAACACTGGATATGCTGGTTCAGACCTGTAACTATGACTGATACTGAAATACATTTGTGTTTTGTGTATTATTGGAGTTAATTCATTAGTATCCAAAGATTACAAAATGTACCTCAAACTATAGATTTAGGCTAAAAAGTAAGGGTGATGCACTGAAGCTATGGTTGGGTTGGAATTTCTTGTTGAATGACGTTTTGAAATGTCTTTTCAAAGAAGATCTAGACCAGGCTTTACTGAGATGATGTAGTTAGTCATCACTGAAGTAAAATATAATACGGAATATTTAGTTCTGGAATTAATAGAAGTTGCTGATACATGTGATCTCTATGTAGTCCTCTTTCAGATTCCTTCAACCAACTGACAACAGAAGCAGAACACCTTCACTTACAGATCAGAATGATGAAGGCACTTTAACACCAGACAAAGAGGTCAGTTGAGAACTGGTTTTTTGTATTAAAAAAAAAAAAGAAAAAAAAAGAAACTGAGCTTTGTGCCCTTGATTAACTCTTGTGTTTTCTCAGTCTCACTGTTTTCTGTGAATTAATAGATGTGAGTAGTGTAATTTTTAGATTAAATACTGAATTGTTTAATATTAATAAACCAGACTTTTAAGCTACAATGGCTAACCCTTAGATTAGGAAACCTTTTAAATCCTTCTTCAAGTCTTAAAAATTTTAGCCCTGAGGAATTGTTTCATTAAGGAGAGTTTGCTGGGTTGGGTGGTTTGTTTTTTTGGTTGGTTGGTTGTTATAGGGGATGGAGGAGGCGTGAGGGGGATGTTTTCTTGTGGTTTGTTTTTTGGTGTGATACTTTGGGGTTTGTTTTTTTTTTGTCGTTGGTTGTTTTTATTTTTTTCAACCTGAATTTTCGTTCTTAATGCAGAGCTTAGAAGTGTCATATTACTTGAGTATTAGCACTGTGGCCTAGAGTGACTGTGTTCATGCTGAGAGTTGCTGTGATCAGTTACCAGGGCAAATATCAATATTCCTTTTAAAAATTTTATTATGTGTATGTATTGGAGAATGTACTAGAAGCTAAAGGACTGATCTGGATGAGATTTGCAGGCTTCTGAAGAAGGAAAACCTTAGTGGAATATGACCCCGTGATAGTGATGTTCCTCTGTGCCACTGAGTCACTGCTTTTGTCTGTCTTTAACTTGGCCCTGCCTACACAAAATGAAGACATTTTACTGTCTCTTTTCATGGGGAGAGAATAAAGGGAAAGATTAAGTGGTAACACTCCTCATCCCTTTTTTCATACAAGCACCAACTGCTCAGTTAATGTAACTCACACACTGAATGAAAGGCAGAATGCTTTATTTACAAGTAAATTTGTATTTGTTTTTGAGGATCTCTGCTTTTATTCCAGATCTGACAAAGGTTTGTGAGCCTGAAGGTTTATCTTCTTTTTCAGTTTTCTTCATTGATTTAGTAAAAAATACTGTCTCTGTTCACAATTTAGATCAAATACTTAAGAAATAAATACATTTCCCAAGGTTGTTGGGTGCAACCAGTGTGCCACCTGTTTGTGCCAGTGCTTTCTCTAGTGTTCTTGTCTCTCTGGAGAGCCACATCTTGCTTCATTAGTTATCTGTTGCCCTCCAGCGGGCTGTTTTTTCAGGCTGCTTTTCCAGACCAACAGGAGAAGCAAAGAATTCTCCACAGGCCATGCCAAGTTGTGTTGGCACAAGTCATGCTCTAAATACGGTGGCTGCACTGGAATGATTGGCAAATCAGAAGGAGAAATAAGATTACAAATGGAAAGAGTACTGAAGTGACCTCAGATTTACAGTTATCCTTGGATTTAGGGAGCTGCTGTGAGAATTTGACTTGTGAAACATATCTTGTCATTAGATACACAGATAGCAGTGAATCTGTAAGGGAATGAAAAACTCACTTTTTTTTTCTTACAAGGGCTGGTTTTATGTCAAATAGGAAATTTTATTAAAAGAAAGATAAATTTAAATGATCAAGACATGAGATCTTCCTCCAAATACTTCTCATAAATGTTAATAGAATGATTAAAAGCAAAAAAGCCATTGAAGTTTGTCTGTTGGATTAGATTTTCATAATAATTCAGCAGCATTTCTGCTTAAAGATGCAGGCATTCCATGCTGTCTTTGAAACACATGCCCTGATTAGATAGATGCATTGTTTTTTAGGGGACATTTTTGCAGTGTTCTCATTTGGTCATGCTGGTGTCAGTTGCAATGGCAGTGCAATGAAGTAAAGTTGGACAACATTTACTACACTGAAAATATTTATTTTTTGAAGGGTGTCCTATCCTAAAACATTTTTGCAGCTTGTGAATAATTGATAACCCTTTTGGTACTGAAAGCTAAGCAAAATTATGGTCTTTCATAGTTCTCTTGTACATTCTCTGTTTTTTCTCTCTGGCCTGTAATGTTTTAGTATTCCTTTCATAGATCAGGTTTTTAGTGCTGTAATATCAAAGTTTCAAGTCTTGCATGTGAAAGGTTTGATTTAAACTCAGAATACTTAGCTTAAAAAAACATAGCTTAAACATCAGTTATATGCTTCATTCACAGATAAGTTTCTGTTTCTTGCACCATTTTCTTCTTTAACTTCTATTTTTGTGGATCTGTGGATCTCTAGAAACTGTTATAGAGAAGCTCATCACTTTTTCACATATAAGGCAGGAGTCTGTCTAGTTCTGTATTCTGTTCTTGCAAGTAGCTCATGAAACATGACTGCAGTGTGAAAAAAAAACATTGGGACATCCATAGAACTTCTTCAGACAGTTTGCATATCAGATGCTTTCTTGGTGCTGAAGGATTAAAAGATGCATACTTGGTGCTTCCAGCCTTTTCTAGGAGAAAATAGTGTTTGGCTTTCAAACTGTTACTTCATTGGCACTTGATCAGACATTGAGGTGAAATACATCAGTCATTTTTGGTGTAGTTGCTGGAAGTTCAAAATTTTCTTCCTGTTCTATAATATGCTTATAAATCAGCCCTACCTGCAGAAAAGTTCAGAGCCATCAGCTGAGAGCAAACAGCTGATAGCAAGCTCTGGATGACCTACCAGTCATGGAGATCCAGATACCACTCACATTCTCTTGAGTGTTATGGAATTGACAGCAGACCCTCTCTTAGAGCTAAAGATAAACTAGCCAAAGTACATTTCACATTTCAGTCTCACTTTAGTGCTGTACAGTGACTGTATTTTTAAATGAATTGCAGTGTTTTTCTAGTGTGGACAGTAAAGCAGGACAAGTAAAGCTGAAATAATATTCAGTACTTCTGTTAATGCTGCATCTTTCCTGTATTAATATACTTAATTTGAAGTACTTCTGAACAGACCCTGCCAAGACAAAGTGTAAGTGGTTCAGGTATGTCTGTATCTTTATCCTCTCTGATATGCAAATTGAAAATGAAATTTTGGAGGTTTATGTATAACAATATAGGTCAGAGGTTACCTATAACTTGGTTTGTATCTAAAGCATGGGGTTTACACCTCCTGATTTGTACATTGGCATGTTTAGATTGCTCTTTAGAATGAATAAGAAACCAGAAATTATTGATTTTGATTACTACTGCTTTCTGAAAATGCCACTGATTCTGGAGCTTTTTTTAGTTGCAGAGAGAACTTTGACCTTTCAGCTCTTTCTTTAATTTTTCCTATTCCCTGATCACAGCAGGGATGAGGCATAAAAGGTTACACTGTAAATTCTACAAATCTTCTATAAATAAATACTTGTGTAAATCAGCAAATTACTGCATTATTTACAACTTTCTTTTTTTTCCTAGCATTCTCCAACTTGGACAAATAATCAAATTTATTTATTTTACTGCGGGTAATGAGTTACTTGTTAGTAAAGAGTTGAAACTCTAAACCCTTAGCCTGATAGCTGACATTCCCAAGCTCCTTGAACTATATGAGCAAATACTGGCTCATCTCTTAGTCAAGCTTACAGTCTGATCCCTGTCTCTCTGTCTTACTTGGTTTATATACAGCATAGCAAAACTACCCATATAGAAGCTCTTAAGCATTAAAATCCTACAAATATGATGCACCTTGCTAATGAATTGTTAAATGTGCTTGATAACAGGTGAATCTGAAATCTGGAACCACCAAACCTCTCTGTTTTGTTGGTTTTTTTTTTTCCTGAAAGTAAATGGCAGTTGTTTTTGGCAATTGCTAGTGTCATAGGCATGCAAAATGCAGTGACTCAGCTACTGCCATCTCCAGAGCAACCAGGCTTGGGTCAAGAAGCTCTAATCCCTGTTAAATTCTGGATTTTGTTTCACAGCATGTTAAGGAAGCCCTCTGATCCAGGGATCACATGTACTTTGGCCTTTGTGCCTCACCCCTCAGAATCTTAGCAAAGGAAGATTTAAGCATCATAATTTTTCAGAGGGAGGAGGAATAGTAGGAGTAATATGAACATAGTTGGTTCTGGAGTTTGAAAGTTCCCAAGTAAAACAGCTTAATTTAGGCCAAACTTGAGAGCTACAAAAGCTGTTCAGAACTTTGACAATACAAAGGTACAAATGCAATTATTATTATTATTATTATTATTATTACTTTTAANTCACAGATAAGTTTCTGTTTCTTGCACCATTTTCTTCTTTAACTTCTATTTTTGTGGATCTGTGGATCTCTAGAAACTGTTATAGAGAAGCTCATCACTTTTTCACATATAAGGCAGGAGTCTGTCTAGTTCTGTATTCTGTTCTTGCAAGTAGCTCATGAAACATGACTGCAGTGTGAAAAAAAAACATTGGGACATCCATAGAACTTCTTCAGACAGTTTGCATATCAGATGCTTTCTTGGTGCTGAAGGATTAAAAGATGCATACTTGGTGCTTCCAGCCTTTTCTAGGAGAAAATAGTGTTTGGCTTTCAAACTGTTACTTCATTGGCACTTGATCAGACATTGAGGTGAAATACATCAGTCATTTTTGGTGTAGTTGCTGGAAGTTCAAAATTTTCTTCCTGTTCTATAATATGCTTATAAATCAGCCCTACCTGCAGAAAAGTTCAGAGCCATCAGCTGAGAGCAAACAGCTGATAGCAAGCTCTGGATGACCTACCAGTCATGGAGATCCAGATACCACTCACATTCTCTTGAGTGTTATGGAATTGACAGCAGACCCTCTCTTAGAGCTAAAGATAAACTAGCCAAAGTACATTTCACATTTCAGTCTCACTTTAGTGCTGTACAGTGACTGTATTTTTAAATGAATTGCAGTGTTTTTCTAGTGTGGACAGTAAAGCAGGACAAGTAAAGCTGAAATAATATTCAGTACTTCTGTTAATGCTGCATCTTTCCTGTATTAATATACTTAATTTGAAGTACTTCTGAACAGACCCTGCCAAGACAAAGTGTAAGTGGTTCAGGTATGTCTGTATCTTTATCCTCTCTGATATGCAAATTGAAAATGAAATTTTGGAGGTTTATGTATAACAATATAGGTCAGAGGTTACCTATAACTTGGTTTGTATCTAAAGCATGGGGTTTACACCTCCTGATTTGTACATTGGCATGTTTAGATTGCTCTTTAGAATGAATAAGAAACCAGAAATTATTGATTTTGATTACTACTGCTTTCTGAAAATGCCACTGATTCTGGAGCTTTTTTTAGTTGCAGAGAGAACTTTGACCTTTCAGCTCTTTCTTTAATTTTTCCTATTCCCTGATCACAGCAGGGATGAGGCATAAAAGGTTACACTGTAAATTCTACAAATCTTCTATAAATAAATACTTGTGTAAATCAGCAAATTACTGCATTATTTACAACTTTCTTTTTTTTCCTAGCATTCTCCAACTTGGACAAATAATCAAATTTATTTATTTTACTGCGGGTAATGAGTTACTTGTTAGTAAAGAGTTGAAACTCTAAACCCTTAGCCTGATAGCTGACATTCCCAAGCTCCTTGAACTATATGAGCAAATACTGGCTCATCTCTTAGTCAAGCTTACAGTCTGATCCCTGTCTCTCTGTCTTACTTGGTTTATATACAGCATAGCAAAACTACCCATATAGAAGCTCTTAAGCATTAAAATCCTACAAATATGATGCACCTTGCTAATGAATTGTTAAATGTGCTTGATAACAGGTGAATCTGAAATCTGGAACCACCAAACCTCTCTGTTTTGTTGGTTTTTTTTTTTCCTGAAAGTAAATGGCAGTTGTTTTTGGCAATTGCTAGTGTCATAGGCATGCAAAATGCAGTGACTCAGCTACTGCCATCTCCAGAGCAACCAGGCTTGGGTCAAGAAGCTCTAATCCCTGTTAAATTCTGGATTTTGTTTCACAGCATGTTAAGGAAGCCCTCTGATCCAGGGATCACATGTACTTTGGCCTTTGTGCCTCACCCCTCAGAATCTTAGCAAAGGAAGATTTAAGCATCATAATTTTTCAGAGGGAGGAGGAATAGTAGGAGTAATATGAACATAGTTGGTTCTGGAGTTTGAAAGTTCCCAAGTAAAACAGCTTAATTTAGGCCAAACTTGAGAGCTACAAAAGCTGTTCAGAACTTTGACAATACAAAGGTACAAATGCAATTATTATTATTATTATTATTATTATTACTTTTAATCTATGCATTGTTCTTGGTAATACTGAAGAAAATATAACATTGTCTAGTGTCTGCATGTGTCACCTAATTTCCCTCAGTTGTAACTTTATCTCCAAGACAGGAATATTTGTTGGTTGGTTAGATTTTTACTAGGAAAAAGAAGTTAAATATTGTGACAAAAGATCAGCAGTATCATAACTGTACATTCTGTGCATTAAGGTCTGTATGAGATTCATTTACCTTTGTGTATGTATGTTCGAAATAAAATACTGGAAGATCTTGGTAGTATTTCTGTGGAAAGCTTCAGGCATTGAGAAGATTAGAGAAGGTTTGTTAAAGGATTATTTCCATCNTCAGACAGTTTGCATATCAGATGCTTTCTTGGTGCTGAAGGATTAAAAGATGCATACTTGGTGCTTCCAGCCTTTTCTAGGAGAAAATAGTGTTTGGCTTTCAAACTGTTACTTCATTGGCACTTGATCAGACATTGAGGTGAAATACATCAGTCATTTTTGGTGTAGTTGCTGGAAGTTCAAAATTTTCTTCCTGTTCTATAATATGCTTATAAATCAGCCCTACCTGCAGAAAAGTTCAGAGCCATCAGCTGAGAGCAAACAGCTGATAGCAAGCTCTGGATGACCTACCAGTCATGGAGATCCAGATACCACTCACATTCTCTTGAGTGTTATGGAATTGACAGCAGACCCTCTCTTAGAGCTAAAGATAAACTAGCCAAAGTACATTTCACATTTCAGTCTCACTTTAGTGCTGTACAGTGACTGTATTTTTAAATGAATTGCAGTGTTTTTCTAGTGTGGACAGTAAAGCAGGACAAGTAAAGCTGAAATAATATTCAGTACTTCTGTTAATGCTGCATCTTTCCTGTATTAATATACTTAATTTGAAGTACTTCTGAACAGACCCTGCCAAGACAAAGTGTAAGTGGTTCAGGTATGTCTGTATCTTTATCCTCTCTGATATGCAAATTGAAAATGAAATTTTGGAGGTTTATGTATAACAATATAGGTCAGAGGTTACCTATAACTTGGTTTGTATCTAAAGCATGGGGTTTACACCTCCTGATTTGTACATTGGCATGTTTAGATTGCTCTTTAGAATGAATAAGAAACCAGAAATTATTGATTTTGATTACTACTGCTTTCTGAAAATGCCACTGATTCTGGAGCTTTTTTTAGTTGCAGAGAGAACTTTGACCTTTCAGCTCTTTCTTTAATTTTTCCTATTCCCTGATCACAGCAGGGATGAGGCATAAAAGGTTACACTGTAAATTCTACAAATCTTCTATAAATAAATACTTGTGTAAATCAGCAAATTACTGCATTATTTACAACTTTCTTTTTTTTCCTAGCATTCTCCAACTTGGACAAATAATCAAATTTATTTATTTTACTGCGGGTAATGAGTTACTTGTTAGTAAAGAGTTGAAACTCTAAACCCTTAGCCTGATAGCTGACATTCCCAAGCTCCTTGAACTATATGAGCAAATACTGGCTCATCTCTTAGTCAAGCTTACAGTCTGATCCCTGTCTCTCTGTCTTACTTGGTTTATATACAGCATAGCAAAACTACCCATATAGAAGCTCTTAAGCATTAAAATCCTACAAATATGATGCACCTTGCTAATGAATTGTTAAATGTGCTTGATAACAGGTGAATCTGAAATCTGGAACCACCAAACCTCTCTGTTTTGTTGGTTTTTTTTTTTCCTGAAAGTAAATGGCAGTTGTTTTTGGCAATTGCTAGTGTCATAGGCATGCAAAATGCAGTGACTCAGCTACTGCCATCTCCAGAGCAACCAGGCTTGGGTCAAGAAGCTCTAATCCCTGTTAAATTCTGGATTTTGTTTCACAGCATGTTAAGGAAGCCCTCTGATCCAGGGATCACATGTACTTTGGCCTTTGTGCCTCACCCCTCAGAATCTTAGCAAAGGAAGATTTAAGCATCATAATTTTTCAGAGGGAGGAGGAATAGTAGGAGTAATATGAACATAGTTGGTTCTGGAGTTTGAAAGTTCCCAAGTAAAACAGCTTAATTTAGGCCAAACTTGAGAGCTACAAAAGCTGTTCAGAACTTTGACAATACAAAGGTACAAATGCAATTATTATTATTATTATTATTATTATTACTTTTAATCTATGCATTGTTCTTGGTAATACTGAAGAAAATATAACATTGTCTAGTGTCTGCATGTGTCACCTAATTTCCCTCAGTTGTAACTTTATCTCCAAGACAGGAATATTTGTTGGTTGGTTAGATTTTTACTAGGAAAAAGAAGTTAAATATTGTGACAAAAGATCAGCAGTATCATAACTGTACATTCTGTGCATTAAGGTCTGTATGAGATTCATTTACCTTTGTGTATGTATGTTCGAAATAAAATACTGGAAGATCTTGGTAGTATTTCTGTGGAAAGCTTCAGGCATTGAGAAGATTAGAGAAGGTTTGTTAAAGGATTATTTCCATCTGCACATTCTGTTTGTTTCCAGTGTGCTTCAACCCAGATGGATTCCCTGCTTGTCCAATTTTATTGATCACATTATTGGCATAGGGCAAATGTGGTGCTAGTGATACATCATGATATCACTAGAGATCTTGAATGTTTCTGAAGATAAGATAATTCAGGATCTGATCTAAAACCCACTCAGAAGTGCAAGAATCCATTGTGGAAATTCTGATATCTGTTTAATTTTGACAGACTAGCAGGTTGTGATGTGCCTCTTCTGCAGGCGAATCATTTTTAGTGACTTGTAATGCCCCCTTCCCCCCTGAGGTAACTAGACAGTTTTAAAGCCATACTGAACAGTTGATTAAAAAAAAGTGCAGATAAAATACATGTATATTATTAAAAGCATTAGGAAGTAGAATTATAGGACTCATTAGAGAGCTCTGCCTGTAATATAGCTGTGAAAATGTAGCAGGTAATGAGCTGCTGGAGGAACAGAAATACTGTGAACAAGTATGTAAATATTGTCATCGTTGGGCACCCCACCAATTCTGTCTTTGGTAGCTATTTGAGGTGTGAAACTCGTGTCTTGGCTACTGGGGAGGAAATATTTTACAATTTCATTTTGATGCAGTGATTACTGTTTTGCCTCAGTGCTGTAGTTTTCTGCCCTTCTTTATTTGTAGGGTTTGCTCAAGCAACAGTAGGGTGAAGCTGAGATGATCGATTTCTTGCATCAGAGTTCTGACTATCATTTGTGAAACTCAATATTGTTAATTAAATTCTGTTTGTATAAACAGTTATAATAGAGACCCTGCTGCTGTATGTCTGCAAATTCAAGCAGTATTACATCAATTTATGTTTCATTTTTTTCCTGTACTTAACCAGTTTGAGAAGTAAAAGTTTGGCATAAAATGTAGATTAGTGATCTGCAGGTACACCCGTCTCTGTAAAGATGGTTCACAATTTTGCAGTGGGTTTTGTTTCTTTTCATTGTTGTTGTTTTATTTGTTTTAAGGAGATTGTTTACAGTTTTATTTGCCTTATTTCTGCAGGATGGGTAAATTGGATCTTACCCAGTTTCAGTGTATGACTGTCACTGAACATTAAGTGCTTAATACTTTTTCCAAAAGGGTATTGTGGACACAGATTGCAAGTCATGTAGCATTCCAGATCTTGCACATGAAAATATTTTTTCTCTATCAATTTGAATTTACGTAATTCATCTTCCAGAGCACTGGAGTCAGTGTAACAGTCACAAAAAGACATAAAAATCTTACATTCTAATAGATTTTATTCAAAAAAATACTATTTAGTAACTTGAAATAATAAAAAAATGTTCTGAAATAATGAGAAACCAGAACACTATTTCTTTTTTAGGAAGTCTGATTGTCTTGACATGACGATTTCTTTCTTTAATCAGCAGACAGCACAGTTCTGAAATCACAGAATAGTTCAGTTTGAACCTTAAACTTTTGTGTGTGAGGAAAAAACAAGAATATTTTAAAAAACCTGTTACAGCATCCTAACAGCATTAAATTGTGTTGTATTTCATGTGCATATCCAGTTTGAATTCACATTCCAGTCTCTCAGTGTTCTTTTGTCTCTAGGAATGCAAATCTCCTCTTTGACACTGACTTGATAAAATGGTGCATTTGACTTGTGGTGTTTTTATTAAATAGCCTGCTAGTAGTTTGAAAAAATTAATAAGGAATTTATATATATATATATATATGTATATTTGAAATATAGCTAGAATTCTATGGTACAAGAGCTCTAGAAGATACAGAGTCAAAACTATGTGATATATACTGTTTTTAACTAATACTGAGAGTTTTTCATGGATAACAGAAGGAGTCCCACCCAGAAGGCCCAGTGTTGTCTGAAGGTAACCACGGAATCTGAAGAGAAATTTACAGCATCAGCAACTGAAATGTTGTCCTTATCACTGGCTAAGCTAGGATATTTGTTTTATTTTTTTATATTGTGTGTTTCTTTATTCAAAACTGTATTTTGACTGCTCTGAAACGACCTGAAGCAGCTATTGTGGTTATGTGCTGCCTTCATCAGTGTCTGTCGTCTCCAGCTGCTGAGTTATTTGACGTGTTTAATACTGTGGGGAAATTGAAATTGTTCAGTGTTCTTTGCCTTATTACTTGATTTATTTTCATTTTCCTACTTTTTGCATTGAATGACAGCTTCTAGCCGGGATGATAGCAGAACCTGCTTTTCTCTCTGAGTATACTATCTTTGCTTTGGATCCCACCAAGCAGCCTAGGCCCCAGAGTGACGGTGTGGTGAGTCCTCCCACCCCCCTTAGTGACGCCTTTAGCAGGGGGAGGAGAGTCCTCTACTAGAAGGCAAAGCTAGTGTTGCTTGTGGCTTCTTCTCACAAAGGCATCTATCTTAACTACCCTGTTGCTAACCCTGCACTAAATTCCGTGGGGTAGTACCTGATAGCTCCTGGCTGGTGTGCTGTATGATGTGAATTTACTGTAACATGCAAAAATTAACACGTTTTCTGTTACACAGGTAACCACGCTCTACACAACTTCTAAATATTGTTGCCCAAGTTTGTATGTTTGCTGCCTAGAGTTCATTAATACCATTGAAACTCTTCCTTTTTTTTTTTTTCGGTTTTTTTATATGTTGTATGTATTTCAAGATAAATAGATATGATAAACAGTGAGAATGTTTTGGGGGTTTTTGATCTAAAAAGTACTTGCTTTTTGCTGTGTACAGTGAAAGACTCACAATGTCATTTACTACTAATGGTAGCAGGAAATAATTCTCACATACACAAATTAATCTGTTTGGTAACCTGGTAGCTATTATTATGAGAATAGTCTTTGCTTTAATAATTAGATTTAACTTTAAATATTTCTTTCTCTTCCTGGAAAGGTTATTTTCATAGTATACAAGTGTAAAAGCTCAGGAAGTGAAGAAAAAGCAGCAGGCATAGTGATGAAATCAGCTTTCTGCTTTCTACCCTGCCACATCCAAAGCAGTGGTGTTCTCAGCATTGTCACAGGATTGGGATGGCATTATTCACATGCTTCAGAGGTGTGACATTCCAGAGGCCATAGTGATTCAAAGCACAGTGTTTTGGAGAATCCCAGCTCATCCTCATACTTGATGATTACTTTGCTTTTCCAGTTCAGCAAGTTTTTCCCTGCTCATGCAGAGGCTGAAAATACTAAGTCACTGAACACTGTAACAGGATATAAATTTGATAAGCAGGTGAACATAGTACAACACACCATGTTGTGTTGGACTTGCTTCCTCAAGATAAACAAGATGGGAAAGATTGAAACAGTGATTAAAAAGGTGATCTGTGGAAAAAAATCCATTTGTTGTAACAAGTTATGCTTGTTTAGAGCATGCCCTTAGAGCACAGATTTATTACCTGCTCTCTCGTGCTGCTCTCAAGCTTGAGCTTTTGAATGGGGAGGAAAGAGGACATTCAGACTGTGCAGAAATTGGTAGCTTTGAAATCATTACTAGATATTTTTTGTTGGAGGTTTTGTTTTGTTTTTCCCAGTTCTGGATGTTTTGACCATGCTCCATGTCACTACTTTTTCACTGCAAATTTAATGAAGCTTTTCTAGACTTTAAGCAGTGAACAGCTGTGGGCTGCTTTTCAGAATATCCCTAGTACAGCTGCATTTTGAAAACCATATTTCTAAGAATGCTCAAATGTCTTATCTTTTAGTATATGCTTGAGTAGCAGGAATCACTGACTTGCATATTTATATACAAGACTTCATAGGTAGCAAATAACTATAATGTAAGAATTGTCATTATTGTGTTACCAATGTGTATTAATAATACATTACCTGTGAAACTGAATTTATTGTCAGGTTTTTTGAAGTCTCTAGAGCAGTACTCTCAAAGTAAGAAAAAGAGGGAGAAAATGATACAGAAATTTATAGGGAAGAGGGGGGCTGATTGTATACAAATAGGTATTAAAAATATATATATATGCTTGGAAACCTGAGTAAACTGAAGATGCAGGAAAGTTTCATGAACACACACAAATTCTTCTTAAGTCTACTAACATGGACTGTATTTTAAATTTGTGTGCACATGGTATGTGATGCAAGAGAGTGAGAATCAGAGAAGTGACCATGACATGGAGTTAGACATAGGTGAAGCTAGTGTAAACCCTTTACTAACTAAGCTGCATGAGTTTTGTTGCATGAAGAAACAGTTTGAATACTCTTGGACAGAGGGTTTTTTTTAAATGAAAAATAAAAGTGAAATGAGGGAAGAAAATGTGTACTGATCTCTCCTTTCTTCCTTCATAATTTACTCCATTTTTAGAATACCTGAGAAGGAGGGAGAACAGTAAAATGTTTTAAATGCAGGTATTTAAACTTTGGCTCTTTAGGTTTACAAATCTGTTATAACCTTGAGAAATAAATAAGATGAATACATTTACAGTTCAGAATTGGGGATCACTCTGTGGTCCTATGAAGTAAGGAAGCACAAGTGTCACTTGAACATCCTAATATGCTCCAGTTAAAACTGAACTGTTATACATCTTAATAACAAAAAGCCACCTTTTCCTTGGAGATTGTAAGTATAGTTCTGTGCGTAAAGATGGAGTTGTGGATGTTCTGTGGGTTTGTGGAGGAAAGGTTTCTGTTATGCTCCAAAAACCATTATGTAACTCTGCTGGTTTTAAGGCTTTCAGAAGCACCAGCCTGTGATCTGTAATTCTAGTTTTGCTGAAACATCTCTTAAAGGCTTAGTGAAGACTGGGGCTTTTAAGCTCTTCAAAGCCTCTTGAGTCTGTGCTTATATATAGCAACTTCCATTCATGCTTGCTTTTCATTGTGTGGGCACTAGAGTATGGCCCTTTTCCCTAAAGCAGGATGATTTAGAATTCCAGCATGTAGGTAGGTACCTGTGGTGGTGGAGTTTGTTTATGTAAAAGATTCCCTGTGTATCCCTTTTATTATTTATGCCAAAAGAAATTTTAATTCCAAATAGAAAGTCTAATTCTAAATATAGCTTCTACTTTTGTTCATGCTGATTGAATAGAAAATTGTCAGCACAATTAATCTTTAAAGAGGTGACATTAGTTTTGGTTTTGAAATTACTTTTTTTTAAGCATCTTCATAGATCTTTAAGTGGATCCTTCTTAAGGATCTTCATAGTTCCTTAAATGGCAGCTTCCCAGAGAAGAACAGCATCCATGTGTTTTATATTCATAAATGCCTTATTAGATCTGATACATCTACTTAATATTGTGCTTTAAAATAGATCTTTATTATTAAATCACTCTTGGGAAACTACAGAGGGTTTGTACATCTTCAGTTCTTTTTCTGGGTATCAGAATATATGATTTTTGAAAGAAGTGTTTGTAGTTAGTTTGTAACTCTTGGTAAAGTATTTGTTTTCCTCTGTTGTCAGTCCAGTAATAACATGATAGATGTTTTGTAAATTATGAAGAAGGAGGTAGATATTTATTTGGCTTACCTTATTATTAAATCTCTAGCTAGGAAAAAGAACAAGTAACCGAGCTGAGAATAAAATGCAGGAGTGCTTTATTTTAAACCCTAATGAGAGCTGTTAATCCATTAGGAATAAATCCACTGGAACAGGATAGTGCTCTGAAGCAGAATACAGATTTTGTTGAAGCCAGGTGAAGCACAATTTCCAAGTCAAACACTGGTTATTGCTCATTTGACTTTGTCTCAATCCGGGTGACTACTCATTTCTCTGGCTTCCTTAATTGTCAGGATTTCTTTTTCTTCTGTGATGTATTTGTACTTCCTAAGTTTGCTCCATGTCAGACCTTTTCTGAAGTCCTTTTACACAGAATAATTCTTCTCCATTTATGTTTGCTTGCTTGTCTGTGTAACCACACAGAGTAGAAGCTATGGATGTAATTGTGGCAGGTACCTGGATGGTTATGATGGCTATTTTAGATGTATATACACCTTTACAGCTTGCATATGGCTATCAGGGTACATCAATTATATATTTTTTTCCTGCTATCATGTTGTCTTTTTGATGTTTCATCGATGTGTGCATAAATGTTCCATAAATAATTGTTACAAATAATTGGAGATGTCAGCATTTGCAGATGTCTCGTACTAATCCACGCACACATAGCTGCTTTGTAGTTCTGTATATTGCAGCAGTCTGTTTGGAACTTAACAAACTAGCTTGTTTGCATGAAGACACCATAATAAACCTTCCAAAGTAAGTACTAAAAACGCAGGCAAGGAAAAAGCACAGATGCTGTTTGTAGGAAGCATTGACTCACAGTCCTCGTGGCCCATTCCTTCTAACAGTTGGTTTTCCTCCTGTAGAACGTAACAAAACCAGCAGCTCCCAGATCCACAGAAAACAATGGAAGTGACCCAGCCTCCCCTCAGGTGAGTTTCCTCTTTCTTTGTTTCCTCTCTGGCTTACATTGGCTTAAGTCCCCCATGTGTGTTTTCATGCTGGGGCAGCTCTGACAAATATCTGTCAGGGTGCTAGGATGGTTTTTTGGGATGCAGTCCCACCAGCTGGGGTTAAAAGGTTGTCACATGCATGGAGCTCTTTGTGTAGGGACAGTTTAGCAGTATCTGTCAGGGTGCTGTTGAGGTGATCACATTGCCAATGGGCACAGCCAGCATGGCACACTGACTGTTATCCTGTCTTTCAAAAGCAAGAGGGCATGTTGCAGGGCTACAAAGCTCATTTCTAGCTTCAGGCTTGATGAGACTGAGTAACCTGATTTAATTGAGGATGTCTGTGCTCACTGCTGGGGAGTTGGACAAGGTGACCTTTATGGGTCCCTTCTAACACAAGACATTAAATGGTTTCTGAACTGATAGATTTAAAAAAAAAATTCTCACAGTGATAAAAGTGGAGGTCATTCTTTAATATATGTCAGAAAAAGTGTAGCTTGCTGGAGTGGAATTGGCAGCAGCTCCCAGC